>JAHWFP010077239.1:0-10414 GCA_023313725.1 Lithobius niger
GCGATCCTGATAGACTACGATAAGCGACAGACGGTAACGAGTGATTTTTTTTTATAATTTAATTAATATGCTTCATTTTACACATTTCATTACTTTAATGAAGAGTTAATAACCCAGTTTACCCCCGTAGACATCTGTGTTAAAAAATCTGTGTTAAAAAACACAGGACCGCCACCGAGAACACCCCATTTTCCACCATAGGGATTAACAGGGGACCGCCACAAAGACGGGGTCCCAGAAGCCCATTATATACTACTAACACGGTTTGACGTAAAGGAGATCGGCGAATGTTTTGTTGGATTCTTGTAGTTTAAGGCATCTATTTCAGGTCTAGAAATCCTTCCATTTCCCTTAAAAACGGGGTCGTGTACTGAACCATTGACAAAGCGTGTTGACGTTTGCCTTGAATGTGGTGGTGGTTCACAAGTGGCCCAACACTCGCTATAGCCAGTTGATAATGGGTTGGTTGCTTTCACAGTTGAAGTCATCAGTGTAGCAGAGTTAGCCTGGATTTGCACAGCATCAATATGAGCTGACACAACCTGTACACTACCTCCACTTGGATTACTCAGCAAAGTACGCACCACAAGGTTGGGAGTGTTGATTAAGTCCTTATTTGTTACAGGTTCCTCAGATTCAGATTTGATGTTTATCAAGTTGTCCAGGATTTTCTCATGTACTTTCTGCCTTGCTTCCACTAGATTTTGTAGCATCAGTAACTGTCGGAGCAAAATATTTTCAAGTTTTGATTCAAGGGTGGAAAGGCTGATCTTCATTAGCTCACTTAACGAATCAATGTAGGTAAAGAACTTATCATAAGTAGACTTCTCGGTGTTGGGAGTCAAGTGATCTCCAGGTTGACGCACATATCCTTTTTTTTTGAAGTAGAGACTGGTTGACCACTGGTAACGGATGATGTTATATCGTGCATCATATCTTGAAAACCGTTTCTTACAGTTTCTTACAGTTGCAAATAAACAAGTGTTACCTAATTTGTGGACGTTCTCTTGAAAGAAGATTGTTACGTAAAAGCAAATGTAATGGTAATTCTAATCTTAACGCTAATTTAAGATTTTAAGCAGACATATCTAGTTGTTTTTATAAAGTGTTAAAAGGATATTCCTCCAAGCGCCATTTTTCTCGATCCTCCACATCAAGTATTGCTTCGCCGTGATACGATGATAGGTTTCATATTCGGGATTCCCAACGCTAGTGCAAATGTCAGTTTAGTTGCCATGCTGAAGGTAATGCCTCCATGCATTCTTTTTTTAAATGATGTTAAGGTGTATCGTTAACGGAATACTTTTGTTTTTTATGGTTGTGATGTTCCAGTACCAGTAATGGTTAAAATGCGACAATCAAATGTTATTATTTTATTGAGTTACGTCGAAAAAGGTTATCAGCTAGAAAGAAGCAGCCAAAATTTTATTTGTCGTGTTTTTTAAACTTCACTTGACTACCACCAGCATAGTGTATGCTTCGTCGGAATGCCTTAACTATTCACGACTCCGAATTTACAATGGTGAGTGTTAGAAATAAATTCGAAAATTTGTAATTTCTCCCGTAATATTTGTTTGATTTACAGCAAATTTTGGCTCAGCAATACTAATTGGGGTATCAAGCGTTGTACCAAATTTCATTCCAATCCGATCTTTCGTTTGGGCTCCACCTAGACTAAAAATGTGCAACCAATGGAACAACCAACCAACAAACCTTTTGCAGTTTGTTGTCTGCTATAGGCTACGCTTCACTCGCTCGCTCCGCCAATGATTTTTCATGAATTATACAATGGTTTAAAAATTTTGCTCGGTATTTTTCGCTTGGCCTTGCGTTAATTTAAATTCGAGTAGTAAATCTAACTACAAGCACTCTGCAACTACACGGTTTAATTAGCTAGCCACCCATGTAGCGTTTGGACAGAAAAAAGAAACCACAAACTAACAAACCACCCCACCAGTGAGAGAAACCTGAGTAAGGTAGAAGCAAGAGTGAGATAGGTGGTTTGGTGGAAGTCGTCCGATATGATTGGCTCAAAGTTGTTAACCATTGTTAAACAAACAATAATTTCGTTATTTCTTTTATTTTTGCCATGTTGCTAGGGATGGTTCGTAAGAACTAAGGACACGAATCTCGAATTAACCGCTTCGTGTTGTAGAGAACAGAGACCAGCGTCAAGTTAGTTTACTTATTCCTTATTTTACATTTGACAGCGTATGGGGTGCCATACCACTCAATGTATAAAATGAAAGAATAAGTAAAGAAAAAGTAATAAGGAACAAGGAATAATGAATGGGAGTAGGCTCCAAATAAAGGCTGTTATGTGTATGTTAGGGTTCAAAAATGGTTTTGGGGTTTCTCTGTTAAAATAGGGACCTATTATTTAATTTGGTAAAATGAGCATAATTTAGTTTTTATGTTACAAACTCTTGTGTTGCTGTTCTGGCATGTGAGTACGCTCAAAATAAAGACTGACACGTATAGATTATGATTCAAAACTGGATTTTTGGGTTTCTATGCTAAAATACGGACCTATTATTCAATTTGCTAAAATAACTACCTGTTAGCTTCTCTGTAACTAAAGCCTGTTTCGGCATGTGAGCCTACACTCATTCCTTATTCTTTGTTCCTTGTTACTTTTTCGTTACTTATTCTTTTGATGTTTAGTTTGATCTGTATAGTGCCCCATACGCTGATAAATGTCAAATAAGGAATAAGGAACCAACTTGACGCCGGTCTCACACCAACAACAAATAGCCCAACCAACCAGCCCTCAAACAACAAACTGCCTAGAACACAACAACAACAAAACAATATGCATACTAACAACTCCCGCCCATTGCCTGGGACCAAACAAAACACTGGAGTTACTGTTATTCAACCAAAACAATCAGAGATTCGTGTGTTTTTGTTTCAAGATTTGCGCCACACACTACAATTGTCGAGTATTGCTCGTATTGTTTTAATTAAATTTCACTAGCCTGAAAGTTCGCCAGGAAATTAAACGTCGAGTCTCCTGAATTGTACTCTTTATTTTGCATCAGTGCTGGTAACCCTGCACAGTTCCAAATCCTTTTAAAACCTGACATCTGGCCCGACGGAATCCTTGTCATGCCTTTCATGGGAAAATCGAAAAACCCAAGAAACAGCCAACATCATCCGCCGCCACACCAACAACTGCCGCCACTTCAACAAGTGTGCTCACTGCCTCTAGCTCAGCAATCACAGGCACAGCCACAACAAGAACAACAAGCCCAGCAATCACAGCAAGTAAATCAAAAACAGGATTTGCTGCAGCCACAGGTCCCTCATGCATTGCCTTCGCAACATGTTTTCCAACAACAGCAAATCACACAAAAGAAGCTAGTCTCCCCAACCCAATTCTCAGCAAAAACAAACAACAACAAAAACCAAAAAACTTCCCAACCAGATATAGCTACTGTAAATGACCCTACAGGCAGAAAGAACACGCCACTATTAACTTCTGATAACTGAAACCAACTTGCTGAAGCCATGATCCAGAGTGTGAACTGAGTCGATCATCTTTTCTTCAGACCCAGAAAAAAACCTGTCCCTACATCTTGATAACCATGCTGACGAGGACGTCACCTTGCATTAACACTCAATCCCGATAATTTTCCATCTTTATTAATAAAATCGAGTTTTCGCGTAGGATCCACGGCAACGAGACGGCCACAAGACGGCCGCAAGTAATCGATAGAGCACATATCCGTTTTCATTGTCGGTCGCTCGCCCTTTTTCTTTGCTACCGTGAGAAGAATGAGCCCACTCGCCCTCTTGCTGATTGTTGAAGCTTCGTTTGTTTAATCCTCCCTTACAATGTCTCCAATGCCTATTTATTTATTTCAGGTGTACAAAGGCGTATTTATTTATTTCCGGTGTACAAAGGCGTATTTATTATTTCACATGCACAAAGGCGTATTTATTTATTTCACATGTACAAACGCGTATTCCAACCATTTCGGCAGGAAAGAATCATATGTAATGTAAGTGTATGGACTCCGGAACAAGGGATGCGCTGAATGAGGGAGTGAAGCAAACGAAAAACACCGTTCCCTAGCCAGGGTACGCAAAGGCGTATTTATTATTTCACATGCACAAAGGCGTATTTATTTATTTCACATGTACAAACGCGTATTCCAACCATTTTTGCAGGAAAGAATCATATGTAATGTAAGTGTATGAACTCCGGAACAAGGGATACGCTGAATGAGGGAGTGAAGCAAACGAAAAACACCGTTTCCTATCAAGGGTACGCAAAAACACATAGACGGGATACACGCATTCCGTAACAAACGCATGGGGAAGGAAATCGTCCCAGTGTTTTTAACAGTGCATCAAACACCACCCGTGCGTAGCACGGGCTTCCGCTAGTTTTTTCCATAATGCAAACTACTTGCACAACAAACTTAATGAACTTTCTGGTGTCGCCAAGTGTTCACAATCCAGATATAATGTGTATAACAAACTTTTGGCTGTGCTACTGAACCTGATTATTTATTTTCACTCCCTAGGTACTCAACCTTAGACAGGACCGACTTGTATCTGGTAGTGGTGGAATTATTTTTTATGTCAAATACCGTCTTGCTTGCCAGGTTGTTTCGTGAACTGCTCATCCTTCTGGTCTCTGTGAAGCCATGACTTGTGATTTTTTAACTGCTTATGCATATAATGTATAAAGCAGTTATTGAAATACAGTCGGGGAGAAAAAGAAGCTTGCGTCGTGAGCTATTGTTAAATGACGTCACGTCCTACTCCAGTCGTTTATTTGAACGGGTTATGCCTATTACCTGTAGCATCTGGCCAGAAGTGACTAAAATATTAGTAGATTTTTCATGATTTCGATTAGAAGACGTGCCAGCAAATTGTAGACGTTGTTATTGAAATGTTTATGGTTAAATAGTTTGCATATGAAGGGTTGTAGGTCCTTGACTAAACATTTTTGCCAATTATGTTTCTGTATGAAAAAAAGTTGAACCGGAACTGGCCCAGCTTATTTCAGGTTTTGACAACATGCACGGAAAACGGAATTCTATCTGTTGTTGGGCTATTGACGAACTACTGAAAAAAAATGGCGGCTACTTTACGGTTCGCCAGGAAGGCTGTCCTAGGATTCTACGCGTATTGGCAATTCGGGTAATTATGTGGCTCCTGCTAATCAGGTAATTGTGGTATAATCGATTATTCAGTGTAACAGTTTGTTGTAGATCAATTCGACAAATGTGTGAGGCAACGGGATAGTGCAAACTAGGTGCATAGCTAACAGAATAAAAGCAGAATTATAAATTCATTTCACGATCACTTTCGATAGTAAAATAAACAATAGAGGGAACAAGTTTACTTTACGCGGCTTATGGCAAAAATAAGGGCTCCTCACCGATTGATCTCTCGTTGGGCTAGAATGACGCAAAATGATCAACTGAACAATATTATCCCATAAAGGTTGGGGCAAAGGCTTCGTTTGGACGTCAGAAATTAATGAAAGCCGCACTCTTTGCGTACGGACGAGAGGATGTTGTCTTCCCATGTTCCCAGCTGATATTTTTTCCCGTAAACAGTTCATATAGGTGGGTTGTTATTGTCAGTTTCGTGTGGTTTTGTTGTTATTGTCAGTTAGGTTAGGTAGAAACCGGTTTCGGCATTTCACTTGAGGTAATGAACTGGTTGGGGGTTTGGCGTTTCACTTGCCGAACTTTTGCCCAGTTTCATGCTTTCCGGCGTGGTGCTAACTTTGGACCTTCACCACAGCCAAACGGTGCGTTTGCACCAAAAATGGAAGAGGAAAACATTACTCAGTAGGTAATTCTTAGTCCATTAAAAAAAAAACAATCTACCTTTAATTTTCACGGAAGGCACTATAAATCGATCCCAAATTTCGGAAACTCAATAAATCATCATTAACATAACCTAACCAATTAACTGCCCCAGTATGAAATGCCAAACCCCAACCAGTTAACTACCTGAGTATGAAGTGCCAAACCCCAAACTAACCTAACCTAACTGACAATAATAACAAAACCACACGAAACTGACAATAACAACCCGCCTATCGGAACTCTTTACGAAAAAAAATATAAGGTGCTCTGCCAGTCCTGCGAGCGCACGCAAACATCGTATAGATGTACGGATTGTGGCGCTACAAATCTACTGTTTTAAGTCGTTCACACATTTCCGCGTTCTAAAACCAACTGTCTCTGTATTTGGGAAAGTGTTGGGAGCCATTTGGAATCAATATCGTAAGGATATCATGCACGGATATATATGATTTAAGTCCTCTCTCCAGCAAAACTAAAACTATTAATTTCTCCGTTTCTATTCAATATATTTCGACCAAACTTGGCCAGATAGTAGATAGAAACTTTTCCAAACTTTACACCAACATTTATGCAATTCCGTGCAAGAGTAAACATAGGAAGCCACACGTAAATTTGAAAACTGTTCACTTGTTGTTCTTGGCTGACACGGTTTCAGAAAAAAACTACTGCACCTACCTAAAATCTGAAACATGGTCTGAGCCAGAAATTTGCCTGGGCTTCAACCTTACAGGGACCACTTTTTCGATTGGTCCATCCATTCCGGAGTTACGGGGCCCTATACGATCATTTTGATTGTTTTACATTCTTTTAACCATTGTATTTAGGGAACAATGCCACTCAGCAAACTCCAGATTCATTCTTCGTCCACGTGTTATATCTTTGCTAAAAAGTTGATTGTTGAACGGTAAAATGGTCTTCAAACTACACCACTTTACATATTGTTTGCGTGTATAGGACTCCTGCCAGTCAGCTAGATTTTATCCAGTATTTTAAAGAATCTAGTTCCTTCCACAAAGACTACCATACTGTTGTTCTCGGAAACTTTAATTTCCCGAAAGTTAACTGGGAGTTCAATCTAAGCACTGATATGGGCCCCCCCCCCCGCCCCCGCCCTGATCAGCCATCATATGCATTTCTCTCTGCTATGCATGACACTAATCTGTACCAGTTTGTTAGTTTTCCAACCAGGTTCCGCCATGGTCAAGAACCTAGTCTTCTTGACCTTGTTCTTCTGCACGATGAACTGCTGCTTCACTCTCTTACCTGGCATTGGCAAAAGCGACCATGTTGTTGTCTCCCTCTCCGTCTGCTTTCCTGCTCAACTCAAATTTAATCCTGATCTAAAATATAACTATCAACAAGCTGACTTCCAGCTGATCAACAGCATTGACTACACTGATTGGCAATCCGAATTCTCTAACATCAGCTGTGATGACGCTCTTGAAACTTTGCATTGCTTTTTACTTACAATTTGCCAAAACCTTATACCCCTCTACCGCTCCAAATCCCAATCTACCAAAAAAGCTACATGGATGACCAAGTCCATTAAAAAATGGTCAACAACAAAACGAACATGTGGGACAAATACAAATCCAACCCTTCTGATATTAACCTGCAAAACTTTAAATATGCTCGCAATAATTTAACAACTTCCATTCGCCAAACAAAGTCTGACTTTGAGCGTGATCTGATTGCTGGATGTTGATCCTCATCCACACGTTTTTACGCATATATCAATTCAAAAAAGAAACCTCAAACCACTTACTAGTCTGAAAACCAACACTGGTGTAATTACTGGTGACGTCTTAATTGCCGAAGATAAGTGTCTTCACTACTCCCACCACCAAAACAAAGTCTAAACATCATATTTCCATGGTCCAACTTTCAAACCCTTTTTCTCTGTTAACGATGTCTACGACAGACTCAAAGAACTTCACTAACGCCAGTCCTGGACCTGATGGAATTCATCGTGCTTTACTTAAAATTGTGTGGCTTCACTCTCTTTGCCGTTACATTTGATTTTTTGCATATCCCTCCGCACTGGAACCTTTCCCTCTGTCTGGAAAGATGTGTGTGTATAAAGGAGGCTGTGCCACCTCTGAAGAATTATCGTCCTATCTGCCTGCTTTCCTCTAACTCAAAAGTTTTTGAAAAAATTGTCACCAGCTTCTTGGCTCAACACCTTAATGACAAAAATCTTACTCGTAACTCCCAACGTGGTTTTGTCAAAGGCAAATCCTGTTTAACCAACCTCCTCACTGCTATTGATCACTGGACTGCTGCAGTCGACCACTGCCTTTCCTGTGATGTTATTTACCTTGATTTCAAAAAAAGAATTCAACACTGTCGGCCACTCCATCCTCCGTAATAAACTGCAGAAACTCGACCTTCCTCCTTTCCTGCTTGTTTGGCTCGAAAGTTACCTTTCCAATCGTCTCTTTAAAGTATATATTCAAGGATCATCTTCTGGATGGTCTAATGCCCCATCTGGCGTGCCGCAAGGCTCTGTCATCGGCCCAACTCTCTTTAACATCTTCATTAATGATCTTAGCATAACATAACATAAACGCATGATGGTGCCGAGTCAACGACTCAGAATGCACCCACCCCCCTCCCAAAACAAAACAAAACGACAAAAAACAAGGGAAAAGCTACTGCGCATCAAAGCGAGCTTAAAAGCATTTACTGAAGCAGTAGGAATATGGTGTGGGAGATTCCATGGATGCATAACCCTCTGCGTGTAAAATCGATGCCGAATGTTGAGTCTAGAAAAAGTGCGATGGATTCTGTACGGATGGCCACGTGTGATGCCAGGAGCAAGCACGAAGAAATCGGATGGATCAAGGTGAGTTAGCTGATGGGTGAGTTGATAGGCAAGTATGGAGGTCGCCCCTGAGGAAGCTATCCCTATCAGTAGGAAGGTGCAGTTGCTGAAGACACAGCATGTAAGGCAGATGGCGAATGGGTTTGCACCACTTACTGATCCTGTGCTGACAAGATTCAAGTGGGCTGAAAGCATTTTCGTAGCAGGGCCTGGAAACTTGGGAACAGTACTCAAGGTGTGGACGAACAAAGGGTATGTAGAGTGTGGAGAATACGCTTTTGTTAAGCCTGGAGAACCTGCTGAGAATGAAGTGAGCAGCACGGAAGGCCTTGGAGACTGCATGCGTGGAGTGCAGCTGAAATTTCAGGGATGTGTCGACAAGAAGACCCAGGTCAAGGTGTGAGGATTTAGCAGAAAACGGTCGCCCAAGGATGGTGTACTGAGTGCAGGGGTTGTTGAAGCAAAAATGCATTACAGCACACTTGGAAGGGTTGAAGGCGAGCCCAGTGGCATAAGACCACGCCTCAATGTGGTTGAGATCCTGCTGGAGAACATGGCTAAGAGTACATGGAGAAAGACGCTTCAAATCATCTGCGTAACTATTGTGAGTTGAAGAGAGATGCAGGTAAATCGGACACAAAAATGTTAAAAAGCATGGGTCCAAGGATGGACCCCCAGGGCATGCCGGAGGTGACAGGGGCCCAAGTAGCAGTGGAGCCACGGAGAGCAACCCGTTGTCTGCGATTGTAAAGATAGGAAATAATCCAAGAGGTTGTAGAATGATGAAAACCAAGAGCCCGAAGCTTGGAGACAAGTTTGCTGTGGCTAATGGAATCGAAGCTTTACTGAAGTCCCGAAAAATTAAGTCGCTTTGAATATTGCTGTCAGTAAGCTTAGTGATGTGGTCATAAGTATGAAGTAAATTGGTGAGACAGGAACGCTTCGGAAGAAAACCATGTTGCGACCGAGGAATGATTTTGAGAGATTCGCATTGCTGGAGGATATTGTTATACACAAAGCGTTCGAGGACCGTGGAGAGGAGAGAGAGGAGATTTATCGGACGATAATTGTTGACTTGGTGAGTAGGACAGTTTTTGTGAATAGGCGTGACATTGGCATCCTTCCAGGCCTGTGGAAAGGTACAGGAGTGGGTAGAGTTGGAAAAAATGTAAAAGAGTGGAGCAGACAAGGTGGTGGAACAGTTTGTGAGGAACTGAGATGGAAAGCCGTCCGGTCCAGGGGAGGTATTGTCTTTGATCCTGAGAAGTGCAGTTTCGATGTCCTTGGCTTCAAATTGAACAGGCCGTTCATCAATGTCGGACTGTGTGGGGAGCAAAGTGGAAGAAAGGAAATTGGATGTAAAGTAGGTATTGACTCTGTCGGCAATCTCTGCATCATAGGTACAAATGGACCCATCATCATTCCTCAGACAACCTGCAGGGACAGCCTTCTTGTTCTTACTGATGTATCCAAAAAGTAATTTTGGTTGAGACTTGGACTGAAGGATGAGGGCTTCCTCAAAGCAAGAACGCGCACGACGAATTTCGTTGACAGCGCTGTTGCGTGCTTCTTTGTATGCAGAAAGAGTACTGGGTGTAGGGTTGATTTTAAATGCTTGGCAAGCATGTTTTTTCCTGTTAATGGTGCTGCGTGTGATAGGGCTGGCCCAGGGGTGCTTCCTTTGCCCTTTGGAGCATTCCGGGATGAAGGGGGGGGGATTGAGGCTTAATGGCGCGTCGACTACTTGGTCATTAGC
>JAHWFP010077239.1:10514-34838 GCA_023313725.1 Lithobius niger
TTGGCAGAAGTTGTGAGACGCCACTTTCGTGGACTTGGTAGAGTATTCCAAATGAAAGGAGAAATGCAAGATGTCATGGTCGCTTTTCCCTAAAGGTAGAAGGTGAGAGATAGTAGAAATGTCAATGTCAAAGGACGTAATGACGAGGTCAAGAAGACTGGAAGTTTGCCCAAAGAGGTGGCGTGTAGGTTTGGAAACGTGTTGGGTAAGTTGGACGTCTTGGAGAAGGTCCAGCAGTTCAGAGGATGCGCTGGCCTCATTTTCAGATGTTGAGCAGGTGGACCAGTCGATTTTTGGAACGTTAAAGTCACCCATGATGACGGTGGTTGGATTGGAAAGCCCAATCCAGTGATTTGGGAGGGAAAGCTAGGAACCCTGTAAACAACCAATGACAATACTTTCATCTTTTGTAATGTTGATTTTGCACCACACTGCCGCACAATCTCCAGAAGGGTAAGAACATGTTTCCATAAGGAAGCAGGAGATGGTGGTCTTAATGAAAAGGAGAGCTGCACCGTGAGATTTTCCGGTGCGGTCTGAACGGTAAAGGTTGTAGCCATTAATCTGCAGAGCACGGTCAGGTGTGACAAACGAGAGGTGAGTTTCTGTGAAGCCAATGATATCCGGGGTATCCGTATCAATGAGTACAGATAGTTCAAGTTTATGGAGAATGCCCAAAGCACATACATACATACATACATACATACATTTAAGTACATACATTTAATGGAATGAAGAGTGCAGAGGCCGGATTTGGCATAAGAAGGGGCTCAATGCTGAGCTGAGCGAGGAATGGATTGATGAAGTTCGCCATTCTCCTTAGGTTCATGAGAGGCTTTGGGGTCGTCCTCAATTAAAACCCCCTCCTCTTCTGGTTCGTGAGAGGCTTCAGGGTCATCCTCATTTAAAACCCTATCCTTATTACATGAAACGTCGTACCACGAAGTGGTATGTCTTCCGGTTCAGGCTCAGTGATAGGTGTCGTCACCTCTTTGACAGGTATCTTTTGCGTTTTCCGGAGGGTGACATTTGAAGATATGGCCCCATTGCATGCTTGAGGAGCCAGGATATCGAGGGCTTGGTGTTGAGGATTATCAATAACATGCACTTGAGGGCTGTCGCTTGGTTGAGGCGGAAGCATTGGTTTAAAGAATTGGTCAAGGGTAGACTGAGCCTTACTTCTGATGGAAGTGGCCCCTGTACTTCTGTTCTGCGACCTGAATGTAGTAGGCTTGCGTGGCCTACCAATAAAATGCATAATCTTTGCATCGCGGGGCCAGATGTTGGAGCACATAATAATATCGCAAGATTCCTCATTTGTCGTGATGCAGGAGTAGTAGCAAGATGGGTGTTTCGTCCGTAACTGGAAGCACCCAACTCTGCTGTCTAAAGACTTGTAGATCCTACTGATTATAGTCTCTTTTATGGTGTTGGGATGAAGGCCACCGACAAAAATTTTAACAGCTTGAGAGGAGGGCGTATGGAAGTCGGTTGTTTTTTGGGGAAATTTGCTGAGGTAGTAAGGCTGGGCAAGGAATTACTGACGTCTGAACTGTTGGGAAAGGATGAATAAAGGGCCGCTACAACTCGTACTTACACGGTTTGCGAGTGCCGCCCCCACCCCAACCATACTAGTTCCACCCCACCCCTTAGCTGAAGCCTCGGACTCCATTCAAAATTCGATGCTCCCTCCCCCCCCCCCCCAAAAAAAAATGAATTTCTGCTAGCGGGATTACAAGCTAGATGGCGTGCAGTGCTGTATTTATTATTTGTGTATGTGCTGGGGGGAGGGGGTATCCATTTTTCGGCAATGAGGCATTTCAGTAATGTAGATATTGTGGCTATTACCCACAATATCTGTTGATACACTTTTCGATACAAATGTTCGAAAGCCATCCTCGGAATTGAGATCAGTGGTCGATTGACAGTTTGGTATTTCGAGTTGGGAGGAAGCACCATCGTCAATAGATAGCTGGAGATGTTGTAATGGAGAATACAACGAAACATGCTCAGCTTCTGTACTATCACCACCGTATTGAGAGCACTGTGATGTCACACGCGAGTAGACTTCGTTCTCAGCAGGAGGTTGGTGACGGCGGCGAGTTCAAAGGCGCTTCATGATTTGACATAGCGTCTTGTAATAAACGAGCAAAATCAGAATTTACAGTATCAGACAACGAGTGAAGTTCATGTTGTAAGATATCATACCTTCGGAAAAGATCTCCAGTGATGCGATTTTGAAGTGCGACTAACTGGAAGGATGGGTAGCAGTCCGGACAGAAGTAAACAATACCGGGACAGTCCTCGGTAGCGATCGATCTAACGATGTTATTAAGGTAAATTAGTGCATTTGCCGTGACTTAGGACCATGCATAACTTGCAACAGACTGCCTCCGTAGACACACTGACCGGTTGTTTACAAAATTTACAGGAGCTACCAGTAGTGTGGCTGGTGCCTGCCATGACATACTTTCTTAAGTCCACTATACCTTCGTCACAGTCTCTCTTCTTTTTGCTGATGATCTTAAAATTTATCGCACTGTTCTGTGTCACTGATCATCTTCAACTACAGTCTGATCTTGGTACAGTGGGCCGTTGAGAATCGGATAAGTTTCAATATTTCTAAAACGGTTGTTCTTCACATTGGCCTAACAACCACTTCCCTTATACTCTAAACCACTTTGCAATTTCCTCTAAAGTGACTGACAGATCTTGGTGTATTGGTTGGTTAGTTGAAATTTCACTTACAGTGTGCTGCTGCCGCAAAATAAGGCTATCACCACTGCCAACTATATTTTTTTAAAGATTTTACGTACCTTAATGACTCTTTTCTTTCCTTTATAAGACCTATATTCGTCCTCACCTGGACTACTGCATCCAAGCCTGGAGGCCACATTGCAAAAAATCTATTGACATTCCCGAAAAAACTCAGAAAAATCGCAAATGTTGCCCTAAGCTACATTCCACACCTTACGAGAAACGTCTGAGCATTCTCAAACTTCCAAGCCTATCCGATCGTTTCGATAGAGGCGACACTATTGAAACGTTCATATTTCTTAACAATTACTATGGAGTTCCTTCATTTTTTTTGAGTTGCGACAGAACACTCGCACTCGCGGTCAAAGCTTTAAACTTCCACACTGAAACCAGAAAACACTTTTTCTCCAATAGGGTTGTCCATTCATAGAATCGTCTCCTTAACGACTTCGTCTCTTCCGCTTCCACCATGCAATTCAAATTACGTTATGGTGCACTTTTTACTGCCAATTAACTTTTTGTCATTTTTTCTTCTTGGGCAATATGAGCTTTGCTCTTGCCGTCACTTTTATAATAATAATTTCGTAGGACTTTCACCACCCCCCACCCCTTAGCTGAAGCCTCGGACTCCATTCAAAATTCTATATTTATTTTGCCACCCTCCCCCCCCCCCCCCAAAAAAAAAGAATTCCTGCTAGCGGGATTACAAGCTAGATGGCGTGCAGTGTTGTATTTAGTATTTGTGTGTGTGTGTGTGTGTGCGCTTGGGTCCATTTTTTGGCAATGAGGCATTTCAGTAATGTAGATATTGTGGCTAATACCCAGTGGAGTAGTAGTAAACATAACAGAGGCGGAGCTATAGTTAGGAAATGGGGGGGGAGCGGTTAGTTACAGCTCCCAAACAGTCCACGCACGTGTTTGCCTTGTACGGCTTAAAGTCGGGGAGAAATAAACTGAAAGGTACTTGCCGCTTGGTTCAGTTTTACTGTTTGTTGGTTTCCATGTTTAACAGTTCTGCTACATTCTGTCAAACCTATATATTGACATAGAAACAATGTTCAATTTTCATTGGGGTACGGACAAAATAGTAAACAAGATAGAGCAAATGCTAGAAAGCAAAACGAGAATTGGTGATGGCAGTTCATAAATACAATAGACACTACATCGAGTCTGAAAATAAGTAAATTAAGAAAAATACTGCATGAGCCTGCTGTTGACGAGAATAAGAGCCGAAGCGGCACTCCTGCACGACTACACCACTGCTAATACCCACGTGCCGTTGTCACTGATTCTCAGAGATTTCACTGAGGCTAAGAGCCATTTTGGTGCCCCAGGGGCAACCTCTCCCCCACCCCCACCTTAAAGTTACAGTCCTGATGGCTTGACGAGCTTCATGATAAAGTTCGACAGAGAACATTGGTGTTGCTATCCCCAACTAATCACGCTTTCTTTATTAAAAAGAAAAAAAGTTATGCAAAATATCATCTACACAGTAGCATCCAATTCTGCGTTGTTTCTTCGCTACCACAAGAGTCTTCTCTGCAAGAAGAGCGCCATTCGGGTATATCTGGGTCGATACTTGCTGCAGAGTTTGCTGAACAAGTACGATGTAAGCCCGATACAAATATCTCTCGCGTACTAAGGCGTGTCACCCAGCATAGTACACCTAAATAAAGATTTCATCTCTCAAGATTACTAAACAAAACTGTATTTTATTGTGATGTGACATTTTTTACAGAAACAAACACTTACCGTGATCGTCAGATGGAAAGTACCATCCGGGAGAAATATAGCACACTTTTTATCAATCAAGCCATGGTGAGAAGGGGTGAGAGGATTTAGCAACTACGACATGCTCCCATCGATAATAAACAGGAACACGTCCAAGCAGCTATCAAAGGCTTACAGTGTTATTCACGCAAGTTTTGCAGAATAAATATACTTCTTGGACAGCTAGAAAACAATTTTATTTGTCAATGCCACAACTATTAAAATATTATATTAATAAATTACAGCTAAACATAAAATTCTATATGCAAAACGATCATTACAAAAATATACAGAACCAAGAAAATAACTTCAGCAATGATTCTAGCCTAATTTAAATCGTCAAAATTGTACAATGTTTTACTATCGCTAAATTCCCTAAAATGAGATGCACATTAGACATTAACACAACTAGGCTATCTTAGATTTATACAAACTCTAATCCATTTTCTCTAGTGTATGCAAGGATAGAACCATCTTTTAAATAGATTCCGTACAATGCGTCATTAACAGCATCATTAAATCTGGGCTGATGAACACTACTCAGAATGCCTTCTTCGACAGCCATCATGTCCACAAGACATTGGAACAGAGATACTGTCGACGGGACATCATGGTGCTCGTCAGTTTCATTCTGAACCTAAAAAGAATTAACTGGTTGTTATAAAAGTTGAACAAGTGAAAACCAACACTTTTACTACTTGTTTGCTTTTATTGCGTTTTTAAATCTTCTTTTCATTTCTGTTATGGAAGTGGCAGCTGGCCAGATCCATAGACCCTCTTTCACCCTCTTTTTTCCCCAATTAAATGCCTATTGTTCAAAATACGCCTTTAATAGTCTATAAACTGAATCAAAACTGAGCAACAGCGCGTATCTACATAAAGTTTTTATGATTAGTACCAGAATCGCCAGTCCAGCTATGCTGGCGGTTTCATAAAAAAAACAACCAACATGGGGATGATTTGCTGCTTTATGTGTTTGTCGCCATAGGTGTGTATCCCGTCTGTGTATTTTGCGCACACTGACTAATAAACTTTGATTTTTGTTTGCTTTGTTCACTTAATTAGAACGCTCAAGTATCGTTTAAACAATTATTTTTCGCTAGCTACGCCGAAGGCGTGTGTGGTGTATTTGATAGCACATCTATTGAGTTATCTCAGTGGCCTTAGCCACTAATGTTTTATCTTTGCTTACTTGCCACTAGGTGGCTACCTTTGCATGTTAAGTATGTATGATGCACTCTGTGATCAGAGTGCATGCTGGTATTGTAAACCAAGGCTATAAAAGAGCCAGCCAGGGCATTTTACCTGGCTGCCAGTCATTCACAAAAGAGGTCTCCTAGCTGTCAATCATTCGGGGGGATTTCCTCTGGTCATGGGTCATCTCAGCATGAACCCATTAACTTGTGCAGTATGCAACAATGGCGACGATGCTTAGGAAATATCTATGGAAAGAAAACTTGAATTAATACTTTTGCAAACCAATGTAAATTGCTGAAATACGGTACACCCAGGCTTGGGGCACTGTATAAGTATTAATTTATGAATTTAAACTTATTCATTCTGTAGCTAGGGGGCTGCTAGTACCTGGAGTGTTGCAGTGTGGCAGGCTGCAATAGCCAGAGAAAGTGGCCCAGCGGTCTAAATTGTACTTCAAGACGTCTGGCCAACGCAGGAGAGGGACAAAGGACATCCTGGATACGGGTATTTGGTCAAATACTCCTGAGGTATTTTGTGAAAATTTTGTTAAGACCCAAAATTGGGCAAAGATAAACGTTTGTGCGTGATTTCCAAGTGCACCATTGAGGACCTGTAGCATAGCACTGCAGGCTGGTGGGAATGTTGCGCGCAGGCTAGGAGTGTTACAATTGAATTTGTTGTAATTTAATTTTTGACTAGGCAGTCGTTTTGCTAAATTTCAGTCATTTATTAACTGATGCATTGCATTATCAAGAATGTCAACTCAGGTTAAAATGCTGAATTTACAACAATTAGTGTTGTAAACTAATTGAAAAAGTGCAGTTGCTTGGCTAAAAGAGGTTTAAAAAGGCATATGATTTAAACAATTGGTGTAGGGTAAGAGAAATTCAAGTGCTTTCTGATGTATGATTTGGTGGTTTTGGTGGTATGATTTGCGACCGCATTCTCTGAGTAACCTAGCAGGTTACACAAAAAGCCAGTGAAATTGTTGTTGAAATTTGTCATATGTAGGCCTAAGCTAGAGCAAGCTGTGCTATAAAGTTTCAAAATTAAAACTAACTTACTAAAGAGGATTAGTCCTGCAGTTAAATGCAGTTTAACTTAGTAGTTGTAGTTGTTCTGCTATCGCTTATGAGTGAACATTTTGAAAAAGCAGAAAGTTTTAGTTTCAGGAGTTCAGCCTTTACACCAGGTGTAGCTGAAACCAGGTCTAATTCAGAGTTGAATTCTGATTTAGAGTGTAATTTAAATCAAACTATTGAATTTGAGCAGGGTATAAGTGAGGAAAGTGAGGAAGTTAGCATAATGCCGACAAATCCGCCAGCAGCTGGGTCCCCCACCTCTACTCGAATTCATAAGAGGTTTGATGAATTCAAGCCAGAGTTGGAGTCTTGGTCAATTTACTATGAAAGGCTTACAATCCTTTTTTTTCCTTTGACATTCCAACAGACAAACAGGTTCCAATTTTTCTGGACAGTGTAGGGTGCAAGACACGTGGTCTTTTGCACAATCTATGTGCACCTGATACTGTGAATTCTAATACCATGAGTGAAATTGATACTTTACTAAAGAGTAATATTGATCCAAAACCTTCAGTTATAGCTGAAAGGGTAAGCTATTTCAAGCGTGAGCAACATTCTGGCGAGTCAGTTTCAGAGTACATTGCAGCTCTCAAACAGTTAACATTAAATTGTGATTAAGTGCATCACTAAAGGAAATGCTGAGAGATAGGTTTGTCTCGGGAATGCGGAATGCTCGCGCCCAAGAAAAACTGATGGCAATGGACTATTTAAAGTCATGTTTGATGAAGCCTGCAAGGTTGCGCTCGCTCAGGAAAGAGCTGAATCTGATGTTAGTCATTTTAAAGCCTCATCCGTGCAAAAGTCACTGGAAAGCATCCAAAGTTTAAGAGTAAAGCAAATTTAACGTGCTATTGCTGTGGATTATCCAATCATATACGCCCAGACTGCAAATGGAGGAAGTCTACTTGTTCCATTTGTTAGGAAGTAGGACACCTACGTCGTACGTGCAAGTCTGATAAATCGGGCGCTGCGGCGGCTGCTTCTTGTGCACCTAAACAGGTTCAGGGAAATATGAAGAGGAAGTCCCCTAGTTTCAGAAAGAAAAAAGCACACTAAGTTTTAGTGGAGTCAGAAAATTCTGACTCTGATGCTACATTGCAGGAGCCTGATTCAGATGAGAGCTTAGTTTCAATTATCAATAGAATGACTATAGTTGACGTACAGTCTAACAAATGGGCTGTGCAATGTGAATTAATGGTCACAAATTAGCATCTGTAAGTTGATAGTGGGTGTGATTTGACTGTTATTCTTAAAAGTTGGTATAAGAAATATTTTTCATCCGTTGAATTAAAACCTATCCCAATCTTGTTAAAAGCTTGGGTAGGTGAGGTTATTCAGCCTCTAGGAGCAATTAAGTAAATGTCAAACTTAATGGTCAAACTGAACTCCTGACTGCAATTGTGTCTTCAGGAGAACAGCCAGCTCTTCTGGGGAAAAGCTGGATATTAGTTTAAACTCACACTCAGTCAATTTTTCCACTCAAGAGTTCAAGGATCTTGAAGATGTTAGTGAATCTGTTCAACATGTTACTGCTGAGGAAAACTTTGATAAGTTTCCGGACCTTTTTAAACCAGGTTTGGACAAATTTAAGGATTACAAGGCCAGTATCAATTTAAAAGCTGATGCCAAACCACGTTATTGTAAGGCTCGACCTGTCCTCTTAGCAGTAAGAGGAAAGGTGGAGGCTGAAATCGACCGGCTAGTTGCTGAGGTAGTCTTAAAACCAGTTGACTGTTCCGCCTGGGCAACTCCCATAGTTTGCGTATTCAAACCAAACGGGGACGTTAGAATAGTGGGAGATTACAGCGTAACAGTCAATCCGAAACTAGAAATTGAGTACTTCCCGGTACCTCGTGCGGAAGAATTATGATGATGACTCTAAGCCCGCCCTTACAATATCTACCTGTTAAGGGTTATACTAGTGGCAAAGGGTACCTTTTGGATTAGCCAGTTCACCTATAATTTTTCCAAAGAGAATAGAATATGTGCTGCAAAATGTTCTCCGATCCCAGCCATTTTCTGATATTTTGGTTAATGGGAAGGGAGAGGAGCATGACAAAGCATTACTTGAAGTATGCTCTGCCTTATAGGAAAGTGGCGTTCGGGTTAAGAAAAGCAAGTGTCAGTTTAATCAAGAAAAGATTAAGTATCTAGGATTTGAAATTAGCAAGGATGGAATGACGAACCTTCCTGAAACGCTGGATGCAGTGAGGTTGGCCACAGAACCACAAAATGCTCAAGAATTAAAAAGTTATTTAGGGTTTATGAACCAGTATAGTAGGTTTGTGCCTCATATGGCAACTCTGCTGGCTCCCTTAAATAAGCTACTTTCACCTAAAGAACCATGGAACTGGACCTCTCAGTGTTCAGCTGCCGTGGCTAACGCAAAAAAGGCATTTTTGGAAAGTCAAGTCCTTACCCATTATGATCTCAAAACTTCCACTTAAGCTAGTTGCAGATGCAAGTCCTGTGGGAATTGGGGCCTCTTTGATGCATGTCATGCCGGATGGTACTGATAGACTGGTAGGATTTGTCTCACAAGCACCCTCAAAAGCTGAGCTTAATTATGCCCAGTTTGATCGTGAGGCCCTTTCTATCGTTCTTGGGGTGAAGCGTTTCCATCAGATTCTTTACGGGCGTAGATTCACATTGCAAACTGACCAGAAAGCCTTGCTTTGGGTATTTGGCAAGAAGGTAGCAATTCCAGCTATGGCTGCCGCTCGCATTCAGCGATGGGCACTATATCTCAATGGCTATCATTTTGATTTGCAATATATCCCAGGCAAGGATAATTTAACTGCCGATTTTTTTGTCTAGGATGCCGTTGCCCTGTGAACCGACGATTGATAAAGTTACAGGTTTTGCAGTAATGAACATGAATGTTATTGACTCATTACCCATTCTGTCTGACCAGTTAGAGAAGTTTACCGTTACTGATAGAATTCTTGCTAAAGTCTATCGTTATACGCTTGAAGGCTGGCCTAACAGGGTGGATGATGAAGAATTAAAACCCTATTTTGTGCGCCGTCTAGAGTTGTCTCTAGAGGGTAAAGCATTATTTCGGGGACATCGTTTAATCATACCTGAATTGATAAGACCACACGTAATGGCCGAACTCCATCTGGGTCATTGCGGGATTGTTAGAATAAAAGCATTGGCTCGTTCTAGATTATGGTGGCCAGGTATTGATAATGATTTAGCAAAACATGTCAAATGCTGTAGTGCCTGTCAGTTAACTAAGGATGGAGTGACAGCAAAGAAAAAGCATGTATGGGAACGACCTGTTGCTGTATGGTCTAGAATCCATATTGATTTTTTTTTGGGCCGTGTTTTGGTAACAAAATGTTTTTTGTTGTGCTGGATGCACACTCGAAATTCCCGTTTGTTTTTGAAATGAACTAGACAACTAGCGTGAGTGTCATTAAGAAGTTGAAAGAATTATTTACTATTTATGGGCTGGTAAAGACTGTCGTGTCTGACAACGGACCGCAGTTCTGTAGTTCTAATTTCAAGGAATTTATGCAAGAGTGTGGTATTCGACACATACTAGGTGTACCTTACTTTCCCGAAAGTAATGAGCAGGTCGAGGCGCTAGTAAAAGCCGCTAAAATATCAATGAAGGCTAGCCTACAAGAAGGTTTAAGTGTTACCGACGCGTTAAATAATTTTTTGGTACAAGCGCGCAACATTCCCAACAGCGTAACGTCAATCGCTCCTGCTAAGTTATTCCTAGGGCGTAACACAAGATGCCGTTTGTCGTTGCTAATACCAAGAATTTATAGGGTTTGGAGGAGAATTTTTAACTCTAAAAACTCCCTATTGAAACACGTTAGATCGGTCTCCATTAGTTCAGTCAGAATTTTCAGAGGGCGCCACGTGTTCCATCTGATAATTTTTACTCATTTTTCAGCCCAAATCTAAAGTAAACTAAATTACAACTAAGCTAGGCTAAATAATAATTAAAATCAAGCTAGTTTCGTTTAGTTTAGTTTAATTTTAGGCTGAAAACTGAATAGAAATACCCACATAAAACACATGGCGCCCTCTATAAACTAAGACTGAACTAATACGACTGTATCCAAGACGTTTCAGTATGGGTCTCGGTCACAAATTCTCCTTCCCAACCCTATAAATTCTTGCTAATACCTAATGCAAACACAAGAAAAGTATGAACAATATCAGCGTATCCAATTATCGCTAAGCTACCGGACACAGAGTTCACTGTTGACTCACCCGTATATGCGAGAGACTATCGAATTGGTGCTAAAAAGAAGTGGGAAGAAGCAATTGTCGTCGAAAGGCTTGGTAGTTTGCGCTATTTGGTTTGCGTGCGTGAAGAATTGTGGTAACGGCATACTAATCAGCTAAAAACCCGCATTCTTTCACGTGACAGGAAACCTGGGAGGGAACTTGATGCGTTTCCGCCCACTCAACCAATCAGTGACCAGCAGAAGGTAGCCCCACCTTCGCGTCGAATTGAACATCCAATCAGCGCTCGCCAACAATTAAACATGGAGGCGTTTGAGTGGCGTGACAATTTTGCGTATTTGCTACGAGATGGAAGCACTAACCAGAGCGGAATAGCAAACCCAGCTACGAATACGAAACTGAAACCATCATCGAACGAGTTTTCGGAAATTTCAAATGACGCGATGCCAGCTCTTTCGCCGATTGATAATAAAGTGCGCCACGTGAATAACGAGGTCTGCGGTGCTATGCCGAAGCTTACAAGCGAGATTTCGTCGAATTCTCAGACTGTCCAGGAATTGGGGGGCATTTTATCCGAACAAACTGTCCGTGAGGCTGAACAGCCTGTATTTCGTAAGTCGCTTCGAGCGATCCGAAAGCCACAGCGTTATAGTCCGAACTGACATTCAACGGACTTAGATCTGTTTTGCAATAATTGGCAGCATTATTATTTTCATTTTTGCTTGGTTGATTTTGTTTATTGCATGAATTTCTTGTTCCTGTTATAAATTATGCGTACATGTTTTCTGTATTGTTGACACACTACTGAAACATTTTTTTTTCTCGGGGGAGAAGTAGTGTGAAAGCGAAACCACACCATTAATATATGTTTTTACACAGAGTATTCATATTTTGCCCATATAATGTTCCATAATGGACATCTAAAAATGGTATGGCTTTTAAGAAAACTGAATGATTTGGCATCATAACATAAAACGAAATGGTAAATAGGTAAACTTAAAATCTGATTAGTACCTTTTGACATATGTATGGTAGGTCGTCCCTCACATTATTTAGTGGGGGCGAATGTGTTGTATTTGATAGCACATCTATTGAGTTATCTTAAGTGGCCTTAGCCACTAATGTTGTATCTTTGCTTACTTGCCACTAGGTGGCTACCTTTGCATGTTAAGTATGTATGATGCACTCTGGGATCAGAGTGCATGCTGGTATTGTAAACCAAGGCTATAAAAGAGCCAGCCAGGGCCTTTTACCTGGCTGTCAGTCATTCACAAAAGAGGTCTCCTAGCTGTCAATCATTCGGGGGGATTTCCTCTGGTCATGGGTCACCTCAGCATGAACCCATTAACTTGTGCAGTATGCAACAGCGTGTATCCCATCCGTGTATTTTTGCGCGTTTTTAATATTTAACCGAGTTTCATTAATCCTTTAATGTTAATCTTCCAGCAGTTTATGCCAGCGGTTTAACTCAATTAGCACGCTCAAAGGGATATGCAGTGAGCGTTAACTTCGCTGGTCATCTGCCTGACGAAGACGTAAGGCAGCCCGCTCACTGAGCGACTTGGCCACGCGGCCAGGTTGCTGCAGCCAATGAAAATTATTAGTGCGTGGTTTTACATAAACATTCTCATTGGCTGCAGCGATCTGGCCGCGCGGCCAACTCGCTCAGTGCGCGGGCGGCCTAAGACTTGTGTCTGCACGATCAAGTATCATTTAAACAATTATTTTTCGCTGGCTACACTGAAGACATGTATCCCGTCTGTGAATTTTGGGCTTTTTGAATATTTAACCCGAGTTACACTAATCCTTTAGTCTTAAAATTCCAGTGGTTTATACCAGCGGTTTAACTCAATTAGCACACTCGAGCATCGTTTAAAGGAACATAAATCTTTCCGGCATGTCATGCGACCCGTTGACACTAGCATTTGCAACATGTACACAGGTCAGATTTAATGTTGCAAAATTATCTCGCACGAAAGAAAAACAAGAAAATGAGGCTTCCACCCGTTCGCCATATCTCGTTTGCCATTATCGCGTTTGCCATAATCCCAGAAGACCTCAATACCTTAGCCCAGTAGCCATAATCCCGTTTGTCATACATGTCCGTTTGCCATAAATCATATATCAAGTCTCATTTCAAATGGAATCTCTGAAAGAATGTACTTAACATTCAAAACAACGTATGGATCATTCACTCCTGGTGCCCAGTTTCTGAGCCATCTGTTGACAAAACTTGTCACTGTTTGTCATTAAAAATAAAACTATGGATAATTAATGAGCACATGTACTTACTTCATGTGGGCAAAAAAATAATAAAAAAAACCGTTTCCATACCAAAGTTTAATCACAGTAATATTTTTTTTTTGGTTGGGGGAGGGGGCAGATTGAGAGTAATGCACGGGCTTGCCCGTAAATTTTGTCTTCCCCCTCCCCTAAAAAAAATTCTAAAATTAAACTTTCACAACATAGGTCGCCTACCATTTTTCTGGATCCAAAATCCAATATTGGAATCCGAAAATGTTGGTTCTATGTTTCGAAATGCTTCAAAATTTAGAAAACTGTCCACTTTCGTTCAGTGCATAACGTTGCTCCATGTATAAGTAGAAGCTTCATGTTTGGTATAGTGACTACACCATTTTTATTGTTTTTAAATCATTTTAGAAAAAATTTCAAATTAACATCGACATTTAAAAAAAAGTTAAGCTTTAATATGCCCAAATAACATAGATCCGCATTTTAATTGGAATGACAAACAGTAACTACTTTTGTCAACAGATAGCGCAGAAACTCGGCACCAGGAGTGAACCATAATTCAGGCGCAGTTTTGGACGGCTACGAACATTCTTTCTTGAAATTCGGTTTTATGACGACGTCGTCAAATCCGTCGGTATAGCAAACGGGATTATGGCAAACGGGCAATCCAGCAGAAGAGGGGAAGAGTATAATTTCGAGCAAAATGCAGAAGAGCTGGGACGATTGCCATAAAATCGGTCGTCAAACAGGATTATGGCAAACGGGATTATGGCAAATGCACCGTAGCAGAAAATGAATGTGTTGGCAACATTTACCTACGTTTGAACTAATGTTGCAAAACTGAGTCGTACAGGAAAGCCAACATGGATGCGTAGGCGACAATGAGTTTGTCCATTCTACAATGGTGATTTTAACAATGAATTTCAATACAGTACTGAGGGCCGTGCTTTCAGCGTGTTTGCAGTATTGTTGTAAAATAATGTTAGAAAAACTAAATAGCCCCTTTAGCAGGTCTTCATAAATTAAATCGGGGACTGCAGTGAAAACCACTCACTACACGGCAATCTAAATACAAAAAAAATAAAAAACCGTGTTTAAAAACCGTATTTTTTCCGTTTTCGTTTGGACGGGTCTGTACTCCGAGGATGCAACGATTGTCGTTTGTTATTTTTTTACTGCAGTCTCAGTTCTCTTAGTTCTTAGATCATTGTAATTAAAGACTGAATGCCAACGGCTCAACAAGAGTTAAATAGGTTTGCATCTGTATTTATTTAACTCGTAGTTTGTAAAATAACCTAAAAAACTAGGAGGTCTTGTTAAACAATCTATGACCAAATGACTTTCATTTCTTTTAAGTGTGTTGTTACTGTTAGTGATGTGGGGGATTTTAATTTGTCAGCGATAAATAAGCATGAAGAGTAAACTTTCTTTTATACGTGAATTTGGTTGGCTGAGTTTAATCTGCCAACAGCAAATTTAGGCAAGATTAATAACTTTGATGTTTGATTGCATTATTCATCTGATTTTAATCTACATAACTCAGCATATTGTTTTCGTAACTAAGGATACAAAGCCTTGGCAAGCCAACACTGGAATAATATTAGGCATAAATGATAAGCACAATATCGTCTAAACTGGGCCTTTAATCGACACGCTCCTTGTACATAATATTGACCACACTGGTCTATTAAATCAACATGAGAGATTAAGTAACGATCGATGTGATTACAAATAATCGACGTGAGGCGTAGCGATTGGCATTACGATAACTACTTATCCTGGTTGGAATAATTATCCTAATTGTTAGATTATACTAACCGGCCTTGGATTAATTAAAGTGCGCTGATAATAAACATGATTATTGTACTAAAAATACTTATAGCCGAAGCTATGCAATGAGTACTTATCTCTATATGAACTTGACTGTGGCTACCGAGCGGTGGATTAGCCTAGCGACGGACTTGGCTTCCGTACTCGAACGGCTCTAACTCCCGTGTCCGTACTCTGGATCGGCCTTCAGGAATGTTGACCGGCGTGAATGATTTTAACAATACTGAAACTGCCCGGAATGAATCTTACATTCTGGAGTCGCGCTTTATACGCGATTGTTATCGCGGCCACATCAATCACTGTCTAAGCTTATTGATTGGATTTACAGAGAAATTTAAAGACTTGACTCTCCGGATCCTTCTCTTAATTAGGGAACCGCTGTGCCTGTCAATCACCGTATTGTTCAGTTCTGGAAGTACATTAGTGAATTCTCAGTATCACTCCATTAAGTGTCCCTATCTTAATTAAACTGTCATGATCGCATCCGTTTAAGTAATGATTGTTATTGTTGGAACTGATCGATCATTAGCGGTGATCTTATCTTAATTGGATTCTTTTCGTAAAAGCAATTAGTATTTCCTTGAATCAATTACTAGCTACGCTGATAAGATAGTGTAATGCAATGCCAATCCTTATCTCTTACAATAGGTATTTACGGTGGTCTGCTTACTTGGAATGCTGCTTCTTGTTCGTGTTTTGAAAAGGTGAAGCTCCTATTTAATCTAATCAACTGGAGCCCATTTGGTTCTATGAATTAGCATTGAGTCTATTTGTTAATAATTCCGTGATATATAGATACTTTCATGCATAATTAATTAGATGTATTGTTTCTGTAATATAGCAAAGACATAACACGTGCACGAAGACTGGATCTGGAGTTTGCTGAGTGGCATTGTTCCCAAATTACAATGGTTAAACAATGTAAAACAATCAAAATGATCGTTCAGGGACCCGTAACTCCGGAATGTATGGACCAGTCGAAAAAGTGGTCACTCTGAGGGATGAAGGCCAGGGAAATTTCTGGCTAAGATCATGTTTCAGATATTAGGCCATGAGTACGGTGATCCCGGCATCCACCAACCCGTACAGCCTATTTTTCCTCGCGTCCGAAGGGGAAGGGAAGGGTTACGTGGGGAAGGCTCCAGGACACTTCCCTAGGCTCTAGGAATATCTTTCCCGGGGCTACTCCGGTGTCTCGGAAGTTGGCGTTCATGTCCGCGGCTCGCATTAGGATCAACGTTTGCTGAATCCCGTAAATCGCTTTCGTGTAGTCCTCGAAGAATCCCAGGAGATAGGAAAGGTGTAAGCGAAGGACCCTTTTGGGGAGTGGGAGCTTAGAAGGACGTCTCTCTTGTGTTTGAAGACGGTATTCATCCCGTCGTCGGCCGTACTGGCTCTGGCTCCGTCCAGAAACCATCCCCTATTCTCTAGGTGGGCCTGGTCTTGCCAGCCGTAGGAGACGATTCCATTAATGGTCCTGGCGAACCCCGGGTGATTGATGTCGTCCACGGTCTTGTCCCCTACCTGGTACTTGATGTTCGAGAAGAGATAGGCTATCGCGTTGTTCACGAGGGCTATCTTGTCGGTGGCCGCGTAAGCCGACCCGTCACTCGCTTTTACCAGGGGACCCTCCACGTACAGGTAACTCCGGTGGGGATGGGTGAAGAGATCCTGGTTCTGAACCACTATTCTCAGTTCCGAGTTCATGCTGTTCAAGTTCGTCCCGACTATCGGGGGTGTAGTCGTGATAATTATACTCCGCCACGGACTCGTCCAGGGTAAAAGGCTCCTGGACGTTTAGGTATCCTTTTACGGTCTCCATTTCGCGGTGGAGACGAGGCTCTCGAAAGGCAGCGTTCGATGGAGTCAGGACTTGCCGATGTTTAGCTCGGCATTCGGTACACGGCGGAGGTTGCTGTGTGGGGGATGGTTTGTTGGGTTTGAAGTCCAACATTTAACGGATACCCTTTTATACGCGAAAAAAATCCATCTACCGCTTCCTCAAGTGCAGTCTCATGATCACGGTCTCGCCCCGCAAATTAAGCTGACGAGCATCCTGGTCGGTCAGCCACATTCTGATCGAGTGAATGGCGTTGCTGGTTACCGGTAAATATATCAAGTTGTGGGGGGATTGCACTATCTTGTATCCCGGTGCGCAGTTCGGAAAGAACGAGTACAGGGTCGGTTGCCTCGACTCGTTCACGTAAGAATTTCCTACCAGATCGCAGTGTACCAAGACAGAATTGACACCGAGGACCCAGAAGCAGAATATTTTCAGCCGGTCTGCGACAAGCTTTTTGCAAACTAAAAACGGTCTGCGGGAAGAGTGAGGTGTCTGCAGGTGGCACGAAGGGTGTGAAGGTGGAATTTTGCTTTGTGTAAAATTTTGAGTTAGGCCCATTTGGTTTCATGAACAAGTTTCTTACAACTTTTTTTCTAGACCTTTGAAGGTTGTTTTAGCTAAACAATTTGAAAACGACCAAACCTATCGTCATGACAATAGCACCATTCAAAAGCTCTCGAAAAAACGGTTAAAATGGTGTATTTGAACGTCAAAATCGGTCAATTTTTGCATCGCTCTGATTCTGCTACAGGGATCGAGGACGTTGGCTGTGTTTTGGGCGACGCTGATACCATGTACGTACACTTCAGGCTCGAATCCGAATAATTTCCCCACGGTGGTCGGGTCGTCAGCGGAGAAATCAACCTTGTATTATATGCCCGTGATATGCAGCTCGCATTTCAGAGTATTGGGGTTGGTGATGATACGGATGTACGAGGAGTAGTTCGGGACGTCCCAATGCACGCTCTTCTTCAGTTCCCCATAGAGGTATTTTTCAATCGCTTCCAATTCGTAGGAACCTTCCAGGATGACGAGTTTCGTCCACTGCCTACCATTGTTGTGGCTGTACCTGAACGTGTCCGAGTCGAAGGGCGGGAGAAGATACCGACATTTCCGACGTACCTCCAACGCAGGGCGGATCTGGGTATTGGGATGATTCGACCGAATCACTCAAGAATATGGAAGACTTATCCAAGTCTCCGCGTCCCGCTGGCTCCGACGCTGGTGACGATGATACCGATTATTCGCCGACCCCTCCACCCACCAAACAACCCACGAAGCCCGATCCACCTGCAATTCCCTATCCATCACAGACATCCAATACACCGCTCATTCCGCAGCATGCCTCCGAGTCACCAACCTCGAGTACACCGCCAACCTTGCCTGCTCCCCAGCCAATCTTTGATTCGCCGGCAATACCGCAGCCAACCTCCGACGCACTGGCCATCGCTCAGCAGATCTCCGATTCGCCGGCAATACCGCAGCCGACCTATGACATACCGACCATCCCTCAGCAGACCTCCGATTCGCTGGCAATACCGCAGCCGACCTCCGGCACACTGACCATCCCTCAGCAGACCTCCGATTTGGCAATTCTGCAGCGGACCTCTGATACACCGATCATCCTTTAGCGGACCTACGATTCGCCGGCAATACCGCAGCGGACCTCCGATACACCGACCATCCTTCAGCGGACCTCCGATTCGCCGGCAATTCTGCAGCGGATCCCGATTCACCGGCCATTCCGCAAACCAATATGCCATTCCTTCCTCGGCTGATGATCGATTCGCCAAAAATCCTACCTCTCCCCGATTCTCCGGTAATTCCGCATCAAACCTCCAATACGTCGACAATTCAGTCAACCGATTTGCCGGCAAGAAGACCGTATACCTCTTCGATGACTGCATGATCGAGAAACAGGACAGGACGCAGGTACAGATGCATGTTGGATTAAGTCTGTTACCCGATGTTGATGTCGACGTTGGCGAGAACTTGTGTGCTTGGGTTGACGTGAACGCGTGTATTTAGGTTGACGTGGACGAGTGTTTGGGTTGATGAGGACGTGTGAGTTTTTCTTTGTTTCCCGGTATCCCGATTTTTTATTCCCGAAATACGTTGTTAATCAAAAACACCTGAAAACCCCGACCCACCCCACAGCTAACGAGTAACGGGTTACACGTTTGCCAACATCAAAAGTCCATCAACTACGGGTCGTTTCTGGGGGTGTTTCCCCAGATTTTTGCCGAGATTTTACAACTCAAAGGGGCACTTTTGCGGATTTTATCACTCATCGCGGACCACATCGAATCGAGCTAAACTCCGACACGGCCGGCCTAGCGAAGCCGCTCACCCTCCCACCACCGTGGAAACGTTGAAACGTGGGAAACGCTGGACCACCCGTAAATAACGATGAACGGACGAACGTCGACGGAACGGCCGGCCGTATCGGTTGACTCGGTGGGCGGTTAAAGTACCGAACCCCCGCCGACGGTGGTGGTCAGACAGTTGTGTGGTGGTGGTGGCGTGTGTTTGGGTTGACGACGCGTGTGTTTGGGTTGACGAGAACGCGTATGTTTGGGTTGACGAGAACGCGTATGTTTGGGTTGACGTGGACGAGCGTGTTTGGGTTGACGAGAACTCGCGTGTTTGGGTTGACGAGTACGTGCGAGCGTTACCGACCGAAGGATATAACAACCTGGGCGTCTAACCACCCGTGAATTTGCCGGAATAGGTGAGCCCGCGGCCGGATTATTCGATCCAATTCTTAGCTTGGGGGTCATGGGCTAGCCGCTCCTTTTGTTCCTAATTGTGAATTTTCAGGTAAAAAAAGGCCCGGATCCAGGCATATTTTCACCGAGAAAAATGATCTTGAAGGGAGTTGGCTTGACAAATTCAAAAGGGTTGTCAAAGCCGGGATTGACCAGAACCTGGGATGGAATTGCCGGTGTGATCACCGGGCGTATGCGGAACCTCGTTAATCCACTACTTTATGATCAAGGAGGTTCCTCATTTCCCCGTACCACGTCGGGTGTGACATGAGCTTCGCGGAATTAAAGCAGACTTGCGGGGAGTGTTGGAACGCCGACCCGCACGGATTTCTAACAATCTACAAGACCAAACCCTTGAGAGATGGGAGGTACAGACGCATGTTGGATTAAGTCTGTTACCCGATGTTGTCGTCGACGTTAACGAGAACATGTGCGTCTGGGTTGACGAGAACTAGCGTGTTTGGGTTGACGAGGATGTGCGATTTTTTCCCCTCGGTAAAAAGCTATGGCAACTTGGCATAGCCCGGACTCGTTCTCCAAACAGTTCGAGGCTTTAAAACAGCGTCTCTAGCGCAAATTCCACGACGCAAAACTCGAAAAGGACCACCGAGTCAGAGCACCTGACGAAGATTTTCAAACCGATCGCGGACCCCATCTGAGAACAGACCAAACTCCGAGTGATAGACAGCAAGGAGGCGGCCACTCAATGCCAGCTACAGATTAAGGAGTTGCTGGCCATCGAAGCCGGGCAACAGAAACAACACATACAGCACTGGGAAAAACTTCAGAGGGTCTTAGAAGCCGCGACCGGTCCCCGGTTTAACAGGGAGGAAGATGGAGGAGATAAGGAAGACTCGGAATCCGAGCTGGCTTTTAACGCCGGGGCGATGAGACGGTTATCCAGCTCTATGGGAGCACTAAGCCACGCCTCACTTAGGCAAATCGAAGCCATGATACCGAGCGCCCAAATGAGATACATGGAGGAAGAGACTTCTTTGATCGACACCGTGCAACTAGGACCGCTGGCTACCGAGTACCTGAGCATGTTCGCCACTAGGGAGACGCTCACCGAACCCACTTTCGGTATAAGGTACGACCGAGAAACAAAACGGTACAAGATAGGTTCCGCGGACCTGGACTTCGAAGGAGACGATGTGGTAGTGGGAGGGAAAAGATACAGGGGCACCGACGAGTTGTGGCAGTTGATCATGCTCAAGAACCCCCGTAAACCGACCGACGATCACACGAGTCTGTTGGATTATCACAATATTCTCAGGAGAAGCAGCGCGGTTATAGAGACCACGATCCCGAGTCTAAGAGACTGAAATCGAACGCCGGTTACAAATACGCGGCCTTCATTAAACTGGTGTTTGGCAAGAAGGGGCCCCAGCAACCGATTCGACAAGGGGAAGAATACACAACGCTCGTTAAGCCCGTTAAGCGGCGGTTACCGAAGCAACCAGCTCGACAAGGGGAAGGATGCCGGTTTTACAACGACCCGAACGATCTGTGCGAAAGACTGAAAATGATCAGGACTTCGAGAGATGCGGGGAACACCTCGCTAGACCAGGAAATAGTGCACATTTACGTGGAGTTGAAAGCCAGTACGGCCGACGACGGGACGAATACCGTCTTCAAACACAAGAGAGACGTCCTTCTAAGCGCCCACTCCCCGAAAAGGTCCTTCGCTTACACCATCCCCCTCTCCCATCTCCTCGGATTCTTCGAGGACTACACGAAAGCGATTTACGGGGTTCAGCAAACGTTGGTCTTAATGCGAGCCGCGGACACAAATGCCATCTTCGAGACACCGGAGTAGCCCCAGGAAGCAAGTAGGAAGCAGGTAGTCCTAGAGCAAGTGTCCTGGCGCCTTCCCCATGTCACTCCTTCGGACGCGCAGAAAAATAGGCGGTACGGGTTGGTGAATGCCGGAATCACCGTACCCATGGTTTTCAGACACGGGTACTCGGACATGCTCGATTTGCCCACCACGACTAACTGTACCTGGATATTGATCATGACGAATTCTATCGAGAAGCCGAGATACGTGATAATCGGATTCCAGACCGGGAGGGAAACGAACCAGAAAAAGAATCCGGCAGTCTTCGACCACTGCAGTTTCACAGACGCGCAAGTGACTCTGAACTTGGAGTGATATCCGTTTCTCGACATCAATGCAGACTCTTCCAGCGGAAACATCTCGAACGCGCATCAAGACTTGCTGAACTCCAGGAACCAGTACTACGCCGAACCGGTAACTGGGCCCGCTTTCGTCGTCTCGAGCTTCGGGAAGCTTTTTCCGTCGATCTGCATTGACTGCTCGAAACAGAACGAAAGGCTTAAATCGAGCGTGATCGACGTGACTTTGAAATTCAAATTCGGAGCTCAAGTGCCGGGCAGCACCCGATGCTATGCCTTGGTTATCAGCGACCGGCTTATGAACCTGAAGTTGGACAGGAGCAAAGTCGAAGTCGAGATGTGAGTGGGAAGGGGGAAGATAAATAAACGAGTCCATCAGTCATGTATTCCCCAATCCCCCTCCGGTTGTCGGTTTCCCAGAAGCGGGGTATGCTTCTACAACTCAAGGCCGGAAAAACACCGAGCGTTCGCCTGTCCAACTCCCAGTTGAAGCGAAAGACCAACGTATCCCTACCGGTTACCAAAATGCAGCAGTCGAGAATTCAAAAGGCTCGAGCTACGGCCAGGGATTGAATCTGAAATTCTCGCGTACTCAAGTCCGGAAAGGTGGCTTTCTTCCCCTGCTCCTCCCAATCCTCGCCGCCCTCGGAGCATTAGGAGGCGGAGCGGCGGGAATAGCCAAGGCCAACTCGAGACAGCTCGAAGAAATAAAGCGGCACAATGCCAAGATGGAAGCTCTAGCCGCTTCGAAGACAGGCGGGGGACTGGGAAGAAAAAAAATGTCCTGCGGTGTGGTCGAAGATTTTATCTGAATCCGGGGTTCCCATGAACAGGGCCTTAACGAACTTGGACCTCGCCGGATACGCTGAAACGTTGGGATCCGCACATTCAGAGGAGTTTATTCGAAAGACCTCCTCCCCGCGCGTCCCAGAGCGTCCGAGTGTGGTATACTCAACTTGCAGGACTCGAGAGACGGGGATGGAATTCACTGGACCGCGTATTACCGAAAGGGAGGATCGTACAACCTGTATCGATTCGTTCGGCTTAAAACTGCCTGCAGAACCGTACAGTTACCTCGGAAACAGGAAAATCGTCCGACGAGGTATTGTGCGGGCAACATTGCTTGGCCATACTGTATTATTTTAATGAAGGGTACACTAATCTGTTCGAGGAGGTGGAGAGGCTCGGTACCCGATGATACGGGGGAAACCGAGAAAATGAACTCGGCGGCAGGCTTGTGATGGAATCACCGAGGTCTGGGGTTTAAGGGAGACCAGATTCCAAACCGTTTTGCTCTAGGATCAAAGGGTCCCGAGTTATCAGGGTGGGCCAACTTCCAAAAATTTCGAGTACCCGATTTCCGAAGAGGCCCACACGTAGGGTACGGCCCAGGGATGCTAAATCCCGAACCGTTTCGCTCTAGGACCGACAGTTAACGAGTTATCGGGGTGGGCCAACTTGCCAAAAATGACAGTAGTCGATTTCCAGGGAAGCCCACGTGTAGGGCACAGCCCGGGGAAGCCAAATCCCGAACGGTTTTGCTCTAGGACCAACGGTCCCCGAGTTATTGGCATTTTAAATAATTTCGGGAATTGAAACTGAAACCCCAAAATGGTCGACCTCAATATGGAACACCCCAAAATGGCGGACAGGAAGTGACGTCATTCAATATGGAGGCACTTCCGGTTTGCATGGGGGCGGCCATCTTGGTGATTCTCCGTCTGTGGATAAATCATATTTTCCTACTACTCATGTTGATTCAACACCGCTGGTATCTTATTTTATCTAGGCAATGCTAAAGGCGTCAACTTTACGGCACACATTTCATCTGGCGTTGAACCAACATATCGATACAAGTGACTTCTACTCCAGTAGGCTTTGGCTCGAAGAAGCGATCTCCTTCCTCGCTTCAAAATCGTTCAACGTCAGAGTTGCACGTGTTGTTGCCTCATGTCTGGACTACCAGAGCACGAGTGTTATTTTACGCACCAATTTGTTAGACTAATCCTGAAAGCTCCCCAATCCCCACCCCACCCACATATATTATACAGGGTGTCCCAAAAGTCCCAGTCCCCCCCTCAAAACTTTTGATGGGGTTGAATGAAGACAGTAAAACCCTGGCAATGTAAGTTTGGTTAAAGGATCTACCTTTGTGTACAACCGGCATTTCACCTCCCGCCCCCCCCCCCCGCGGGCCCCGGGGACCCCACCCAACTCAAAACTTTCGAATTGGGGGGGGGGTAAAGGAATACCTTATTTGAAAGGTCTTCATTAGACGAGTAAAGTGACAATGATTGCATCGCTACGATGAACACATCTAAAATGGCGGCCATTCAAACATTAAGATTTTCCTCTGCACCATGCGTGTTACTCAGGCTAAAGACGTCGAAAAGGGACGTAGGTGGTAGCAAAATGCTTCGCCCAATTTGATTGGATTACACCCACAATGCCGTTTGCAGTTTGAAACCCAAAGTCT
>JAHWFP010077239.1:34938-47117 GCA_023313725.1 Lithobius niger
TATGTAAGCCTCAGCATGAACTTCCGTGTTAAACGTCAAACTTTGAACTCCTATAGTTTCGCCCAAAAATGACATAGACCAACGAAATTCGGTATTTGGGGTCGTGTCATAACTATTTCACCGCATTACATATTTTAAGGACAACAATTGAACCGTTCGGCGTCCACAGCATGGTCATTTGTTGTTGTTGTTGTTGTTGTGACTCTTTGCTCTGACCTGGAGATCGAACCACTGAACCGATTTTCAAGTTCTATAGCTTAAAACGTAGGTATGGACAAGGCCTAGGGCCTTTCACAGGCTATTTTAATACAACTACAATATTCTTGACACGGAAAGCCAAATGGGCTAAAACTTTTGCTCTCACCTAGAGACCGAACCAATGAACCGATTTTCAATTTATATAGCTTAAAATGTAGGTATTAACACCGACCAGGGCCTTTTGAACCCAATTTTGACGTGACTGCAGTATTCTAGTCGACAGAGCAATTATTATTGCAGATCACTGGGCAGAAATCATTAATGTACTCTTTGCCCTCACTTGGAGGTCGAACCACTGAACCAAATTTAGAGTTCTACAGCTTAAAACGTAGGTATGGAGAAGGCCTAGAGTCTTTTGCATGCTATTTTAATGTGACTACAATATTCTTGACACGGAAAGCCAAATGGGCTAGAAATTTTGCTCTTACCAAGAGCTCGAACCAACGAACCGATTTTCAACTTGTATAGCTTAAAATGTAGGTATTAACACCGACCAGGGCCTTTTGAACCCAATTTTGATGTGACGGTAGTATTCTCGTCGGCAGAGCAATTATTATAGTAGAGCACTGGGCAAAAATCATTAACCTTGTTGTTGGGACTCTTTGCCCTCACCTGGAGATCGAACCACAACCGATTTTCAAGTTCTATAGCTTAAAACGTAGGTATGGACAAGGCCTAGGGCCATTCGCATGCTATTTTAATGTAACTACAATATTCTTGACACGAAAAGCCAAATGGGCTAGAAATGTTGCCCTTACCTAGAGATCGAACCAATGAACCGATTTTCAAGTTCTATAGCCTAAAACGTAGGTATGGACAAGGCCTAGGGCCTTTCGTAGGCTATTTTAATGTAATTACAATATTCTTGACATGGAAAGCCAAATGGGCTAAGACCTTTGCTCTTACCAAGAGATTGAACCAATGAACCGATTTTTCAATTTGTATAGCTTAAAATGTAGGTATTAACACCGACCAGGGCCTTTTGAACCCGATTTTGATGTGACTGCAGTATTCTAGTCGGCAGAGCAATTATTATTGCAGAGCACTGGGCAGAAATCATTAATGTACTCTTAGCCCTCGCTTGGAGGTCGAACCACTGAACCGATTTTAGAGTTCTATAGCTTAAAACGTAGGTATGGATAAGGCCTAGGGTCTTTCGCATGCTATTTTAATGTAACTACAATATTCTTGACACGCAAAGGCAAATGGGCTAGAAATGTTGCCCTTACCTAGAGATCGAACCAATGAACCGATTTTCAAGTTCTATAGCCTAAAACGTAAACGCAGGCTATTTTAACGTAACTACAATATTCTTGACACGGAAAGCCAAATGGGCTAAAACTTTTGCTCTCACCTAGAGACCGAACCAATGAACCGATTTTCAAGTTCTATAGCCTAAAACGTAGGTATGGACAAGGCCTAGGGCCTTTTGCATGCTATTTTAATGTAACTACAATATTCTTGACACGGAAAGCCAAATGGGCTAGAAATTTTGCCCTTACCTAGAGATCGAACCAATGAACCGATTTTCAAGTTCTATAGCTTAAAACGTAGGTATCAACAAGGCCTACGGCCTTTCTACAACAATGCAAACAAGGCCTGGAAGCTTAAAACGTTGGTATGGACAAGGCCTAGGTCCTTTCGCATGCTATTTTAATGTAACTACAATATTCTTGACACGGAAAGCCAAATGGGCTAGAAATGTTGCCCTTACCTAGAGATCGAACCAATGAACCGATTTTCAAGTTCTATAGCCTAAAACGTAGGTATGGACAAGGCCTAGGGCTTTTCGTAGGCAATTTTAATGTAACTACAATATTCTTGACATGGAAAGCCAAATGAGCCAAATGCTGAACAATTATTATTGTAGAGCACTGGGCAGAAATAATTAAGTGGAGTAACACATTTTTGCAGAAATTTTGCAGAAAACATAAATTTGGTGCAGAAGTCTTTCTTAACAGTAAAAATCGAACCAGCCATGGACCCCTATGAAATACCCCAAAGTGCCTTCAGTGCCCCCCCTCCCGCCCCAGAACCCCCACCCCCGTGATGCCTCCCAGGGGTTTGGGCAACAAATTCTTACAGATCAAGTTAAACACATGAAGTTGGGTGCAAAACTCATTCTTAACATAAAACGAATCAGCCATGGAAAAGACTCTCTTATAACAGTTATTTTAAGGTGATTACAGTGTTCTTGTCTGTGTTATTCTTGCTGAAACAAGAAAAAAAATACGGGATATATCAGTATTAAAAAACGCTTAAGCGTATAAAATACGGATGTAACCCTTAAAAAACTTAAAGCTTTAAAGGAACAGATGTTGGAAAAAGACATGTAAGCCATCAGCGTCGCACTAATACGTGTAAAAGAAGCTCCAGCTTGTTTTTTGGGTCGCTGGAGATTCTTTTACACGTACTAGTGCGACGCTGATGGCTTACATGTCTTTTCCAATATCTGTTCCTTTAAAGCTTACATTTTTGAAGTCTTACATCCGTATTTTATACGCTTAAGCGTTTTTTAATACTAATTTAATAATAATCTGACAGATCTTGCTTCGCTACTGGCGAAACGAAACATAAAACTTGAACATTTTCCATTAATTAAACACTGTGTTTATTAAACGTTCAAAGGATTGAAAGGAAATACATGCTCAAGGATCTTACTTCCTAGCGAGAGCTTGAGGGGGGGGGGGGGAGGCACTGACACCCACACTCTGGATTTCAAACTGTGGAAGACGTTGTGGGTGTTCTCCAACCAAATTGAACGAAGCATTTTGCTGCCACCTACGTCCCTTTACCTGAGTAACACAGTCAGTCCCTCGACCCGTAGGAATTTTGAGGTGGACTAGGTTTCTCTTCAGATCCTGTTAGAGAATGCCTAAAGCATGGAAAAAATCTTGGGTAGACATCTGCCAACCCGGGCAGAAATTTTATAGGCCGCCATTTTGTTTTTGGCATATACCCGCAGTGGCTAGTAATGAATTTCATCATATTCTGCACTTGTAATATGCCTATATGAATTCTGGTATGTTGTTTTGGATTCTTTATACCGTTTTTTATGGTGTAAGACTATATTTATTCTTCTTGCACCATTAACTGTATGTTTTACACGAAAAAAACACAAAAAGTTCATAAAATAATGGAAAAGGTGACAATGTATTGAAGTATGAACATTAAAGTAGTCTTGGCTACATTAAAATATAGAGGGGTCGTAGCGGGGGAAAAGTAGGAAATAAGGAATTTCGTAAGTCATAAATAAGGAAAAATAAGGAATTTTTCACTAAAAAGTAGGTAAAAATAAGGAACACCTCGGTATAATACCGGGGCTTAATACAGTAAGTGTGATAAAAGCTTACTCGTTTCAAGAGCATTCTTAAATCTAGCGAACCAAAGCCAATTTAACAAATAACTCTTTAATAACTTGATCCCATGGCAGCAGCTGGAAAAAAGTAGCTCTACAGGCTAGACAGCGATGGACCTATTTTTTTTTTTTGGGGGGGGGGGGGGCCCGGGAACCACCGCCATACAAATCTGACATGCTCGTATTTGAGACAAGAATTTTTTTGTAGGCCTACACTTTATTCTGAACATTTTAAAAGATTCTCAAAAAAAACCCTACGCAACCAGCCAGCAATATCGTAATAATCACCACCGAGACGTGAAATATACAAGCATTCTCTTCAGCAGGATTCCACCTCTCTTTACTATTTTAACAGTATAGCTGTAGGGAAGGGGGGGAGTGGAGGATGTAAAAAGGAGTAAATAACAGAATATATCGCTACTACGCTATTTTTTCATCCTCATCTCACATTTGATGTTTAGTTTTTGCTAAATAGCCTAACTCCAAAGTCGTTTGTGATATAGTCTTGAAGTGTAGGGCTTAAGCCATAGGAAAGCTCGTTTCGAGCTGGTTACAATCAGTAGCGTGCATAAGATGGGGGTACATATAGCAGTACATATTAGCAGCACGCAATTGTAGCTCATTAACTTTCTGAATATTTTCTCGTTGTCGACGCTCTACTAACTGGAAATAACCAAATGTGTGACGAAACCATTCCATCGGAGCAGGCTCAGCAAGCCAACACACACGATGACGTAATACAAAACACTTAAGGTTTTTAATACTCATTCATTGTATCGAGAAAAGAAATTACAAACAGCTATAGTACTAAATTTAAACAGCGGAAACATAATAGTAGGCTAAGCACTTATCCAACAATTTATGCTTGGACGTTGACGGTTGACTTGTGAAAACGAAACCGTCGCACAGGATAAGAAACCGGTAGTGATGCTTTTCAACGCGCATGCGCAGAACGCCTCGTTACGTTGAAAACAAGTCAGGGACCGAGTACGACAATGAAATTTGTGCCTTACGTATTGAACTCAAATATTATACGTTATTTTATTAATTTGCACTTAAATTTACAAACAAAATAAGCATGGCTGAAAAAAAGTAGGGAACTGTACATCTGAAAAGAGGGAAAAAGTAGGAAAATAAGGACTTAGGAAAAAAAAGTAGGAGATAAGGAAAAAGTAGGAACTCTACGACCCCTGATGACAAGCTACACACAAAGTTAAAATTTTCATAGTCACTATTTTATACATGTTCCCTGCATTTGCAAAAGGGCATGCACGAGAATGTTTTTGCAGCACCTACATCGTTTTCTATTACAGCTCTTGCAGTCACAGGTAAAAAGCACATCACCAGGCAGCTCATTAATGTTGGGATGGCGCATACAATCTGCATTGCTGACTATGATTTTCCTTTCATTGGGGGCAGAGCGTGGTAAGGTCCTAGACGGGCCTAGGGCTAAAATGCCCAAGGAACATAGTTCTGCAAAGCAGCCTGAAAATGCGCTAGTAATGAACTCTGGATGAGAAAGTCGACATAAGATATCATACCTATCCAATTCTTTAAAAAAAAATCGGTGCTACCACAGACTTCCTTCTTGCTGCACATTTTCAAAGTCGTCTTAAGTTCCAATTCAAGTTGCAAGAAGGGAAAATAACTGGAAAAGCATATGTGGGTCCATTAACTATTTATTCCTTGGTTGGTTGCGTCGCTATTTCTTGCACCAACTTCGGCTCCAATACTCTGTGGTTGAAGGGATAAGGACATCTTCAAACTAGCAAAGACTTTCTACCAAAGAAATCCATACCTACTGCATGGTATTTCGGGTTCTAGCAGGTTGGAGAGCTTGATCAGCAGAGAGGCAAACGAGAAACACTTGTAAAACGAAGGCTACCGTCCTAGTTATGAAGGCTGGAATTCGCACGGTTTACAAGTCTCAAGTTCGGCCTCAATGGCGGCCATTTGCAGCAACATGGCTAAAAGCCAGCACAACATTCGTCATTCCTAAGTGACGTTCAGAAACGAAGAGGAATAAAATAGTAGCAGTACGAAAAAGGAGTATCGTGGTAAAGAGATTAGTAGCGGTAGTACAATTATCAGGCGGTACAAACAGGCGTTTACAACAAAGAAACACAGAAAGAAGTGAGGTTAGCTAGGTAAGGCTGTAATCTTGCAGGGTTGACAACAATGGGTAGACAACAGTAAGTTAATAGCTTCGACCGAAGACTAGACCTTGTTACACCGAGTAAGGAAAACTAGGGGGTCAGAGAGCTTTAGCGATCGTTAACGTACCTGAAAAACGCATCTCCATATGACAACAATCAGATATCAATTGTTGGCCACTTCAGGAAAAAAAAAAGTCAAGAGTGGTCGGGACTCGAAAAGTGAAAGTTAAAAGAGGAATCCTCGTGGGTGAGAAAATATAAAGGGAAGCAGGAATTAATGCAGTGGTGTGCCATGAGTGACGAAATGATCACCGATTGTCCATCCAAACTCTGTTGGTGCTAATGGTTCGTCCATCATCAATACTGTACTGCACGAGTATACCACGTAAAATTATCTTTTCTGGTGACCCCGCAATGAAGAGCTTCTGCAAGGTAGGTCTTGTAAGTTTGGAAGACTGACTTGGGTGGTCATTTCAATTAGAAGTGTATCAAATGACTTGCACACAGAATCTAGTTTTACAGCCTTCACTAGGCATTCCTCGACAAGCTTAAATGATGTAGTACTCGGAGAAAGACCCTGACCAAAGTTGTGCAGATACTTTTCTGGTTCAACCTAGAGTGATGACAATTTTGTGCCTATCATACAAGATCCTGTAAGAAAATGTGCAGCAAGAAGAAAGTCTGTGGTAGCACAGATTTTCTCTAAAATTGGATAGGTATGATATCTTATGTCGACTTTCTCATCCAGAGTTCACAGAGTCCATTTTCCTTCAGAACTTTGTAGAAATGAATTAGTACGATAAAAACATCTGTGTTGTTTGAAAGTACAACTGCAACCCTTGTTTAATGGCATGCAAACGTGACGAAAAATACGTACATCAGCCTCCTCAACAGTTACTTGAAGCTTATTGTTGATATGTGTAATACTTTCATCTTTTATTGCTAACGCTGGAGACCACTTTCAAGCAAAACGCCACTGGTTTTCAGGGTATGCTCTTTTCGGAAATTTCTGTCAGTGGTATCTAATTTTTTTTCCAGTTCAGGTACGAGTTTGAGACTTCATGGATTTGGCAATAGCACCAATCTCATCTCGTAAGGATCAAGGTGAAACGTTGCATGTATGAATTTCTGCTATCGTCATTCCGCTCTCTTTGGCAGTATCAATTTTTCTCTGAAAGTTTATGCGTACTTTGATCGTATTTTTCACAGTTTGCTTTCTGCTTGTCTGGAAAAGTTAGGAGCACTTACTGGTGAATACGTGCCGATACAAGAGGTTCCAGTTCCCCTCCCTGTCCGTTCTTACGAGGTTTAGAGCGGGGTATAAACCTTTACTCTCGAAATATGAAGGAAACTTCTTTTGATGTCCTCAAAAATTCGACCATTTTCTTGGCATATTCAATGCTGAAAACAATCCCCTGGTTAGGATATTGTGAACCCTAAGTTCACCTTTTCCAATGTATGGGTTTCCTTTGAATTCAACGGACTACAACATCTGTTGGATGTGGTCTACCATTTTATTTCCGAGAACTCGTGATACATTATCAGCTCATAATCAACTGGCGTAATGTTCAACAGCCCTTGAAATAGTTATTGTATGTGAGGAGCACTTCATGGTAAGCAAGCTTTCATTTAGGAATATATTCCTTCATTTTGTTAGACCAATGATCACCCCAGCTGACTTCTGAGAGCGATTTATTGGTTGTTTGTCGACACCCACAGCATTAAACTTTCCATTTGTTCTTCAAACAACAAAATGATCTTTTTTGAACCGTTTATCTACCTCAGGATGACTAGTCTCAAGATTCATCATTTGCTCAAAGAATAACGCTCCCCATCTCAAGTAGTTCACTCTACCAAAATGTGTAAAATTGGTAGGATGTCTTTCACTGTTTGCATGTAGAGGTTCCAGTTCCCCTTCCTATCAGAGTTGGACCGGATCACTGGGTCATTCGGGTCAGGCCGGATCACTGGGTCACCGGGTCTGAGCACCAGACCCAGAATTTTCGGTCGACCCGGTGACCCGGAAATTCGGGTCGGACCCAGTGATCCGGACTTTCGGATTAGATCTGTCCATTTATACTGACCTGGGGATCTCAACTGGTCCACTGCCCCCCCACCTAAGCCACAGATTAAGATTAATTGATTTTTTTCTGTGGAAGTATCAAAAGTGCTCTATAGAAAATATGTTTTTGTTTTTTTAGTATATCCACCCAATAATAATAATAAAAACAATAATAAACAAAGTTAATTTTTTTTTAGTGGAGTCGGACTCACTAATATTTACTGCTAAATTCGTTCTTTAAGCTTAAAAATAGACCAAACGTTGTTGTCATGAAGAACAAATTATGTAGCAAAATTAATTTTTGACCATTCTGATTGCTTTCCACAAAATTTTGAGTTAACCGAAGAATCATTTGCGATCTGGCAATAGTGCCTCAATGGCCACTGGCTGGGTGAGGTGAGTCAGCTGGCTACTAGCGTACAACTATCGTTCACTTTTTTGGTTGATTTTGAACTAATTGTTGTTAAAATGGACCATCAACCCTTCTGTTGTTATAGCTTAGCTATACAGCTAAGATATTTCTTTTCCGAAATTAATCGGAAAATTGGTAAAAAAAAAAAGCGACGCATTTGTTAACAAGGTACAATCGTTAGCGCCTTTAATATGCTTTCACAAGCAAACAAACTTGAGTTTTGTGTTTCCCTGCCCAAGATCACTGGGGGTCAAGCCTGGTTCGGTCTGGTCAATCAAGATCTAACTGAGTCATCAGGTAAATCCATGTCTGGTCTGGTCACCGGGTTAAGCCTGGTCCGCCGGGTCACCGGGTCGGCCGGCTCACCGGGTCAATGGTTCAGTCCGGGTCACCGATCCCGGGTCACAGGGCCGTAGCGAAGGGTACTTGGTTGGGGGGGGGGAGTGACTCTAATTTTGCCAACTCATCTTATGATTTTGCCAACTGGTTTAAAGAATGCCAGTAGTGCTGCCAGCTAAACTCAGCTCGGGGGTCTGGGGGAGCACTGTAAGCTCCCCCAGCGGGGTCCGGGGCAGCCCCGAAATCTGAAGCATTTTATGCTATTTTAGTGCCTGTTTCTAGCCTCCAGTGAACACTGAAGCAACAAATTGTCAAACAAATTTTGGTGATTTTTTTATTCATTTTTTAGGATGGTAGGTTTCGTAAAAATTTTATTGTGACTAAATCATGTTTTTTTTTAGATTTTTTTTCCAAATTAAGTTAAACCGTGTTCAGTTTAGAATTATACAAACAGGCCAGCTGGCAATTGACGATTGAGGGTTGACTTAATTGTACATTTTGGACTTTTAGGCTATAATGAATGACGACGACTCCTGCGTGCAAGCATAGGCAGCAGGTCAGGAGAGGAATTTTTTTTTTTAAATGTACTATCGAAAGGTGAATTAAAGTAATGAAATCTTTTTCTCAGTTGTATCCCAAACAACTATGGGCCTAGAGGTATCATTGTAAAAGAAAACTTTCACATTTTAAAACAAAAACATGCTCCAGTTTTTAAATAATGTAGCGTCGAAAGACGAAAGAAATGGAGAAACTTTACCACAGTTTTGTCCAAAACAACTTGGTGTATTATTGGAGAAGAGCTTCCACATTTGAAATCAACATGCTCCAATTTAATTTTTTTCCATTGATTCAGGGGATCTTGGGGACCGGTCATTATTTATGGCTGTGGGGGTGGGGTGGGAAATGAAAATACGACCACTAAATGTTTGATGACTCCCCCTTCAAGACCTGAAAAAACCTGGATTCCCCCCACCCTCAGGTCCAAAAATTATGTGACTACCCCGAAAAAAATGTTTTACACCCATCTTTTGTCAAGATTCCTACAAAAGTATGATGAACACACTGTTTGCTTGTATGACCACATCCTAACATAGTCAGCACCTGAAATGCAGAAGACGCCAAGAAAGCAGGTGCCAAGGCTTTCCTATAACGTTTTTTGTAAAAACTGTACTACCAGTAATAGTATTATTAGTTTCAAAACCTTGTAAACAGCATGGGGGGTCTGGGGAGCTTGCCCCCCAGAAGCTGGACAGTTTTTGGAAATTTTGACTGCTGAAAGTGCCATTTTTATGGTCCAAAAATGACTTTTTTCCAGTTGGTCAGTGTGTTTACAAGGTTTTGACGGGACCTGAAAAATGTATGACCTCTTCCTTGAGAGGGTCCTCCGGCCTCCCCGGCGATAACTAATTACCGGTCCCGTAGGGTAATTTTTGCCCTCATTTCGTGGCCTTTGGTCACTTTTGTCCTTTAATATGGGATCTGATGAACTCTGATCGTCAAATTTTGGACCTTCGAAATTAACAAGTTTAAAATTTGTAACAATTTTCATTTGAAAAATGTAGTTGTTTCTGCATTAATACAAATTCAAATTTAATGGCGATAGGTTAACAGAAAAAAGACAACAGAAAATCAAACAGCTAATTCAATTTTTCCAACTCGGTTTTTGATTTTGCCAACTGTGCCCGATTTTCATGACGTACAGCTTTAGTTCACGTTACTGTTTTAACTAAAACCAAGGCACTGATGGACTAGCAGACGAACTAGTAAATCAAATAACTCTGCATTAATTTTTTAGATTTATTTGATATCACAACTTTAGACGTCGATAACTTGGCAGAAGTCCTTAAGCAGAGTTCGTTTTATGCAGAGTTTGTTGATATTTCTGCTTTACCTAAGAAACGTTTTAAATCCTGGCAGTGATGTTTTGTTTTGGTATATTAATATGCCTGTAATTTTCTATCCTTCTAAAATACCAGTTACGAGTTGCTCCACGCTAAAACCCCTTCTGAGTGGCACTGTCTAACAGAAAAAGAACTATAGGAAGTAAAATAGCAACTCAGTTTTTAGTTTTGCCAACTGTGTACGATTTTTGCGAAGTTAATTGTTATCACGACTTCAAACTCGGTGGGGATATAGCTTTGTCCATTTTTTGTTTTTATTTTCTACATTATCTGTGCTTCTTATAAGTTATGGTGGTGACATAGCAAACAAAACGGCCAAGTCAATTTTCAATTCCGCCAACTATGCAAATTTTCGGGGAGCTTCTTTTCCTTCACTCCTTACAGCCTAGCTATGCAGGGAAGCAACCAGAAATGATCAGGTGCAGCGTTTCAGTTACTCGACTTAAGCTACACAGAAGTGTCGCGAAAACTGATGGAAAAAAGATGTATTGTAAACTTTACTTTCAAACTGACGAAATGATGATAATAATTAACCGGTACTCGTGAAAACTGGAATTTGCAGTGAAAATTTGTCCGATTTTGCCAACTCGACAACTCGAATTTGCCAACTGTATGTGTTTCGGCCCTGCCGGGTCAACCTATTTTCGGGTCACCGGGTCAAAAAGAAAAATGACCCGGTCCAACTCTGCTCTTATGAGATTCTTTAAAAGATTAATTAGATACAAGAATCACTCCAGATATCTGCACTGCTCTAATTTCTGAACCTGTTCATGTGTAAAAGCATCCCACAATATCAACGATATTCCTGATGTTGAGATCAGCTCTTGACGAATTTTGTTATTTTTTCTCTTAAAACACACAGTGAGTGGTCTACGAAAAGTAAAGATGGTCTTAACCATAGGAAATGTTGTAAGAAGTCCAAAAAAAATGTCATAATTACTGTAGATGTACTGAAAAGAGCAAAAAGTAATAAAATTCATTGTTATCCATTGCGCGTCTATGGCAAAAACAAATGGCGTCCTATAAAATTTCTGCCCAGGTTGCCAGATGTCTACCCACGATTTTTTCCATTCTTTAGGCATGCCCTAATAGGATCTAAAGAGAAACCTAGTCCACCTCAAAATTCCTGCGGGTCTTACGCCCAGGATACACAGAAAAATCGTAATGTTTGACCGGCCGCCATTTTGGATGGGCTCATCGTATCGAACCTCTCATTGCGGCATTTTACTCGCCTAATGAAGACTTTTCAAATAAGGTATTACTTTACCCATCATTCCATTGGAAATTTTTGAGTTGGGGCTCCTGGGGCCCCCCCAGGAAGGGGGTGAAGCAGGCAAAATGCCAGTTGTACACGAAGGTAGATCCTTTAACCAAACTTACATTGCCAGGGTTTCACTGTCTTCATTCAACCCCTCCAAAGGTTTCATTACACCCTGTATAATGAAAAAGAAATGGTAGTCCAACCGACAGATTGGCGCCAGTGTTCTACACCATGGCGGCAGGCAAAAGATTTGAGCAGTGGCACCAGCCAAAACTGCTTGTTGGTGGTTGCATTGCGCAGCAGCACTCACCTCCAACCGGACATGACGTCTTATGCACAAGTTCGCGGGCTGGCCGCCAGATTGCGCCACCGGCAATTTAAGTTTGGCGGTTGTTACTTCGACCCCCTGTCGGCGTAGCATTACCCACGCGA
>JAHWFP010077240.1:0-27401 GCA_023313725.1 Lithobius niger
TACTTTACGTTTGCTTTCTTGCCATAGACTGTAAGCTGCTCTTAATATTGTTGTACGCTGTAGCTTTCATTTTCAAGTCTGTGTCAATTTGAGTGACTTGCTATAAGGAAAAAAAAATTTGTAATGATAAGCTGACAATTTCTTGACGTTTCACTTACCACCCTTTCGCACTCACCATATCAACTTTAAGGGAGTGAACAAAATTCTCACTTTTTGCAAACCGAAGGTTCGACCGTTTTACTTTGGTTGATAATCATAAGCACAAAAAACTTCACTGCAAATCTAAGATCCACAGTCCGAAAACGCACAACCAAAACTGTTCAAGCTTCCACTAAAACTTGTGTATTTTCGACAACACAGGCGACAGTCTAAGAGACTTGCACCATATTGTCCACCCTCCAGCACTCTGTTACTCCAACGAACTTTCTTGCTGTAGATATTTGAATTTTCCTCCCAACCACAGCTAGCCTTGAGTCAGATCTTAGTGCTGCTTGTATTGCTCACATCAAGATCTTGACATTCTCATTCACGATTCTCCCTCCCAGTTGGTGTAGGAAAAGGAAGAAAATTCTGCAATCTGGGAGGGAGAAATCACGAACAAGAATGTCAAGCTCTTGATGCGAGCAACACAAGCAGCACTCAGACCTAACTCAAGGCCCGCTGTGGTTGGGAGGAAAATTCAAATATCTACAGCAATAAAGTTCGTTGGAGTAGTGGAGTGTGGACAACATCGTGCAAGTCTCTTAGACTGTCGTCTGAGGAAGAACCAGTACAAGTGTTGTCCAAAATTCGTTTTAGTGGAAGCTTGAACAATTTTGGTTGTGCGTTTTTACTGTGGATCTTAGATATGCAATAAGTTTTTGGGAAAATTCCCCCAAATTAGCCTTTTAACCACCAGTAGAGCTTTTCAGATCACTAACACGGGTTCGTACAGCACAGTATGAAGCACAGTGCTACAAATTTTCTTTTTTCTTTTCGCAAAGCTTTCAGAAACAAATCATTTCAAGAATGTTTTTTTAATATGAGCGTAGGGAACCACAAAATGGAAGGTGACCACTTTAACTTATCCTGCTGATCCTGAAGTTTTATTTTTATTTTTATCAAAACAATAAAACGAAGCTTTAGGCCTACAGTTAGTGTTTATTGAAATTTTCTAGTACAACACGGATACTAGGGTTTTAAGATAAATCATTTCTCCAGGTTATTCAGCATTAATTTTTTTTTAATTCATTTAAATTTTTCCAGAGTCTGTAGCAACCCTGAATCACTAAAGAAAGCCACACATTTTATCAAGCTGTTACATTCAAACATTGTTACTGCCCTAAAACTCTCTAAACTAAAAAAAAGATCAAGATAATCTTGGCATATAATAAGGCAAATAAATACATAGTTTAATACTCCTAGAATTTGAGCTGGAGGATTAAAGAGAATTACAGCTAGAGAATTAAAGCAGACGGGTTGTTGGATAATCGAGAAGTTCGAATTATAAAATTTACAAGCAAAAATGAAGACTCTACCAGAGAACTTGTTCTCGCAGGAGAATCCAAGTTCTCCGAGTAGAATCCGACAAAGCTGTGTTAGTTAACTTATGGCATACCCCTTTGGTTACGGTACTTTTTAACCCCTTTTACACAATTTTAACCTAATTATTAGGGATCGACCGGACTGCATACATGCCGGTACCACCGGCCCCGGTTCCTTGAGCAGCCGGTACCAGTTCCAGATCCATTGACCGGTGTTGTTTATAACCACCTTTCAGTACTATTTATTTTCATTGCACAAGAAAAGTAGGCTACATTGTTAGTTAACAAAGGATATTTTGATTCGATTCATGAAAGATAGCCTGTAAGTGGGGTTTCAAATAGTACCATAAAGTTTAAAGTTCTAAACCTTCGACACACGAGGTGAAATTTTTGGAAATTGTTTTAATAAACGTGCAAAAGGAACCATTTTTCTGAATAGAAAATCCATTTCTGATTCCGAAAAAGTGCGTCCTATTTTTCGTACATTTAAAAAAATGGTCGACATTCTTTCGGTTGCACAGTACCGATGATGCACCGAGCAAAAGCAGAATATTTTTGTTTTAAAGTTCTATTTTAAAACTTTCGAAAATAGAGACACTTTTTTCGGAATCAGAAATGGATTTTGGATTTCGGAAAAATTTTCATGTTGTGCTGTTTTTTGTGGACAACTCTTTACTATGCTTACGCATCGTTTTTTTCTTTGATTTTGAGCCATATTAATAGCAAAATAGCGGGAAAGAATAACAAAGTTCGACAAGCTCGATGCACGTGTTTTGGTCGTATCACTGAGTAACCTTGTATGGGGTCAACACTAGCTCAATATTGTGCTTCCGCGTTGACACAAAGGCTGGCGACGCGAACTTATGAACTGACTGGCGTCCCATACAATCGAAGTCCCGCACATAAAAAAATATTAAATTTATTTAATCTCAATCAAATCAAACTAACGAATTAAGGAAGGAAAATATATTTAATTAGTTATAATTTTATTTGGCATCAGTTGTGTTCCGGTTGAACGTGAAAACCGTTAAATGAATGGCGAATTAGCTGGAGATTGAAACCAATATGGCGACGCTGTTCATCAACCACGCCGCTACCGTAGCTCTGTCAATACGAAGCAGCAAACGAAATATTCCCGGTTGAAGGGGTAAATCAACTCAAATTCATATTAAAATTAAAGTTTATTGCGAACTAAAATTTATTACGAAGATACTTTATTTAATTTTTTTTTATCGCGCATCGATTGCAGCGATAATTGCCGGTCGTATGACCGGCAGCCGAAAGTTGGAGTCGGTCCGGTCGTGGCCGGTGTACCCAAAACCGGCCGGTCTAAAAGATCTGGACCTGGTTCGGTCGATCCCTACTAATTATTCAAAATTTCGCATAGCTTTGCGTCACTTCCGGTCTCCATTCCCCCAGTCTCGCACGCATCTAATTCCCACTGTCTTTGGCCGCTGGTAATTCCTGCACCATAGGAGGCGGGCGGGCAATGAAACTAACACAGCTTTGTCGGATTCTAATCGGAGAACTTTTAAGATTCTCCTGCGAGAACAAGTTCTCTGGTAGAATCTTCATTTCTCCTTTATAGAAATCCTCCTCGCTGTGTTAGTTAAGTTGTGGGATACACATTTCACTTTGTGGCGCAGTGCCAGCGTGTTTCTTACCTGATTACTTCAGGAGGCCCTTAAGCCGCATCCTCTGCAGCAGCTGACCCGCCAGGCTCCAGTCAATCTCTTTTTGGTAGTGTGCCTGGAATACAGACGGTGTAGACCAATTTGCTAATGCCATAATCTGGGCAGGTGATACACCGCATTCTCCAGCAACCGCCGCCACTGCTGAGTGCACTGAGTGACCCCGAAACTGGCCTGTGTCTATGCCGGATGCCTGCAGAATGCAACACAACCACCCAGCAATAGTCTGACTCCATGGGCTGGTGTGGTCGAACGTATGATAACAGTAACCTGCTGGGTCGTTCTCCTGTCTGAAGAGCCAAAGTGTCTCGCAAAGCATCAGTTCGGCGAGGCTGACAAATAGCGCAAGGCATGTAAAGCCCGATCCTCGTTCTTCCGGAGACGCAGGAACACATATGGCACCCACACTCAGGCAGTTTCGGCACCATGACGAAAATAGGCCCAGTTGGGAGAGCCTTTGCATTAAACTAAAAAGCCGGCCTGTTAGAAAACGATGTTAACTTCCGTTTATTCCACATTCTGGAATTCAGCTTCTTAAAGTGACCCAAGCTGAGTCTCTTGGTTCAAGTACACAAGAAAAAGCCGACAACATGTCGTCTTAACGCAATAAAACAACAAGCAGCAATACAACGCCGTCTACAGGCCTATACACAAGTCAGTCCAATACATCTAGCAAATATAAGTACACCAAGGGTGACTCAACAAGGCGGATCCTGAGGCTGAATGTCTCTGAGGCTCATGACCTTGTGGCTCGGTCCCTGGTGAACAACTAAGTGGCTGCTTCCAATGAATTTGCGACATACTCCCCGCCAAGCAAGATCTGTCTACCTGTCCTCGCAAATTCTGAAGTGGCGCTCTTCTCGAACTTCCCCGCTGTGGAAGGAACTTGCGTTGGGTATGTCAAGACCAAACAGTAATAGATGATTAATCTAAGCGTATTTTTCAGTCAGAAGAGCTTACTGAATCAATACAATTGGCAGCCATAACGTCGTTCATCTTAGACAAGGAGAGGATTAGCTGCTGGCAAAAGCTAATCAGAGTCACAGCGTGGGTTTTTAGATTTGTAACGAACTGCAAAACAATGATCAAAAATAGTAACTCATTTCTAGATGTCAAAGAATTGCACAATGCCACTGTTCACTGGTTTAAGAAAATGCAGCAGGAATGTTTTCCAGAAGAGAGCAAGACATTTTCTTTAAATCAGAAAATTGAATCAAAATCTTGTCTGCTGAAATGTAACCCATTCCTGGACAAAGAAGGACTCATTCGTATGGGAGGCAGGTTGGAATTCGCAGATGTCAGCAAAGCAAGAAAACACCCAATTTTGCTCAAGACAAGCGAACTTGTTAACATGTTCATCATGCACCAGCATGTTAGAACGCTCACGGAGGGGTTCAAACCACACTGGCTCGAATTAGACAGACCGCTTGGATTCTTCGAGGGAAACAAGCTGTCCAAAAAGCTATCCATGGTTGTAAGAGTTGTAAGAAGTGGAATGCCAAGCCAGTAGCAGTTTAGAAGCTCCGCTCCCAAGAGCCAGAATAAGCAAGGTAAGGATACAGGAGTGAGGAAAAAATCTTACATTTGTCTGTTTACTTGTGGAGTAACAAGAGCAATTCATCTGGAGCTGGTATTGTCATATCGTTCAAAGTATTTTTGCTTGCCTTTCGTCACATTTTAGCATGAAGAGGACTATGCAGAATCATTTACAGCGACAATGGAAAAACTTTCTAGCAAAAGGATCTAATGCTTCGAGAAGCATGGAGTTTCTTGAGCCACTCGGAACGTCAAAACAACGCTGCAAAGGCAGGCATTGAATGGAGATTTATCGCGCCTCAAGCTGCGTGGTGGGGAGGCTTCTATGAGCGCTTGGTTGGCACAGTCAAGCGTCATCTAAGGAGGACTTTAGGAACAGCGCTCCTAGAATACGAGGAATTAGCCACAGTTTGCAGAAGTGGAAGCTGTAGTCAACTCCAGACCGCTACTTATAATGTCAGAAGACCCAAACGACACGGAATACATCACCCCCTCTCATTTCCTGCTTGGAAGAGTTGGTGGCTCCTTACCTGACATTTTTCGAAGCATTACGGACATGCCACGCCCTAAGAAGACGCTGGAATTTCCGAAAGAAATTGATGAATCAATTCTGGAAAAAATGGTCCGAAGAGTACCTGCTTCAACTTCAAACTGCACATGTGCTAAATGTACCCAAAGAAGTATGCTCTGTCAAGATTAATGATGTAGTGCTTTAAAAGGACATTCGGATTCCTCGAGGTCAGTGGAAGATGGCCAGAGTGGCAGACCTCACCGAGGGAAGAGACGGCAAAATACGCTCAGTTATGGTGCAGTCAAGTAATGGGAACTTTATAAGAAAAGCAGTACAAAGAATTTGCCCTTTGGAAATAGCTTAAAGGGTGGAATACCTTTAAAAGGAGTTTGCAAATAAGGTTTTTTTCGACTTGCATTTTATGATGAGAAAAATATGAAGATTCTCCCAGAGAACTTGTTCTCGCCAGGAGAATCTAAGTTCTCTGAGTCGAATCCGATGAAACTGTGTTACAAGATTTTGATCCTTCCCTATGCCTACGGCGCGTTTTTACCTCATTAATGCAGTCATTTATGCAAAATATTGCGTCACTTCCGCCTCTATCCCACTTCCCCCTACCCTGCTCGCATCCACTCACTCTTTTCTTGCTGCGAACGCACGATTCCATGCAGGGAGGCGGGCGGGCAGTGTTTGTAACACAGTTTCGTCGGATTCGACTCAGAGAACTTAGATTCTCCTGGCGAGAACAAGTTCTCTGGGAGAATCTTCATTTCTCCATCTCAGAATCCTCCTCACTGTGTTACAAGATTGGGATAGATTAGTAAGCTGTGCACACCCCGGAATTGCTCCGAAGATGGCTGTGGTGACCTTGGTCGCACTCAGTAATCAGCCTGTACCTACCCCCCAGACTACCCAGGGAACCCACTCATCCACCACCTCGGCGTCTAAGTACGGGTCCCAGAGGAGAGCCCCTGCACTCCGCAAGGGATACGGTCCCTCCCTGGCGCAGGCCAACAGCCGGACAAACCAGGCCGCACACTGCCAGTACGGCGTCACCAGTACTGCCCATTCAACTCGATCCACGAGGAGCTTGTCGATGCAAGGTCCAATTAAAGGACACGGGGGAAAAGGTACGGGAAGAACGGGCTCCAGTTCCCACTGAACGCATCCACAAACTCAGCCCGTGGGCAGCGTCCCCACGACCCAAATCGCTGCAATTGGGCCGTCGCCTCTGATGTCAACACGTCCACGTCTGGCGTCCCAAACCACCTACGAATCCTCTGGACCGCCGCAGTACCCACTCGGAAGTCAAATCTGTCCCAGAAATTTCGAGACAAACCATCGGCTGTCATATCCAACTTCCCCGGCACAAATGCCGCCTGTACCACACACTCCAGCTGACTTCTATGCTGCTCTAGGCAACGGACCCTGGCATTAGGCATCTAGGACTTCGTCCCCCCCTTGATGAATCGCGTACGACGCGGCTACCACATTATCCGAAAGGATTCGCACGACCCGTCCCCTGACCAGGTCTCCAAAAATGCCTAGTGCTTTTAGCATAGCCAATAATTCTCTCGCATTTACATGCAAGGCAGCCTCCCTGAGCTGCCACCTTCCCTGCACTTGCGAATCCCCAGAGGCTGGTCCCCAGCCCATGTTCGAGGCGCCCGTTGTTACCACTACTGCACCTCCACAGAGACCCAGGATTTCACTACCACCGAGCGACTCATCCACCAGTTCAAATCCTCGCAACATGCTTGCGAGAGGCTGCCTCCGTGCACTGTTACAAGATTGGGAAAGATTAGGTCACCAGGTCGTGTTGCCACCAACGTGTGTGCAACTCGCCCTTTTCCACGGCACACAACCAACTTTCTGCCAGCCCCAACAACCATTGAAGCTCCTTAACAACCGTGACCGGGTCTCATTGCCGTCCCGCAACCAATCGTACCATACGAGCCTGTTTCTCAGGCAGCAGCACAAAACGGGCTGACTGCAGATCCAACATCATACCCAAAAATTGCAAAGCCTGCGACAGCACCAGCATACTCTTTCCACAAATTACGAAAAAGCCTAACTTCCGCAAGGTTTCCAACACGTTCCGCACATCACGCCTCACACCTGCTGCGGACGGGCCTACCACTGCAAAATCATCCAGGTAAACGAAAATTAACACACCTGCTCGGAGCAAGAAGCGCCCCGCCACTGACATAAGCTTCATAAAAGCACCCGGGGCCGAAGCCAACCCAAATGGCAGCACACAAAAAGCGGTAAAGACAACCTTGCCAGGAAAACATTAACAATCGTCGTGCACTGTCCTTTATTGCCACTGCATAGAACGCCTGACAAATCGATGGTAGCCATCCACTACCCTGGCTGCAAATGCTCTACTACCCTCGGTAGTGTATCCAAGTAGCACTTCCGTACCACTACAAACTCATTCAAGCCTTTCAGGTTCAAAATTATCCTGATCGATCCGACTGGCTTTGCCACTGAAAAAATTGGTGACACACATCCTACACTCCCGCTTTTCACTCTCTCAAGTACACTTTGACCTAACATCTCGCTCAATTTCGGAGCAATCTCATTCGCATCGTCAAATAATGGCGGTCTCGCCGAAACCGCTCTCAGCGGTGGCGTATTTCCCAACTCTAGACCAGCACTGTCTACAATATCCAACACTGCCGGCGACGCCCCAATGGCCGCCCACTCTGCCCTATGGCCTCTCAAACTTCCAGCACGCCATGTGCTCATTATTTCCAAGCTCCGTTCCGGCTTATGTTCTCCAACAATACAATCCAACAAAAATTACCCATTCGCACTCGGTAGAGCCAATGCCTTACACGCCCCAGTGTTCCGCATCGCCCAAAAAAAATTTTTAAAACAGAGCTATTCGTACTTTTTTATCACCAACAACTACTTTTCCAACCACTTTTTTCCCCCGTCCGCCACTCGCGGCTCCTGTCGGTTCGGTCAGTTACCGACTCCGACAATGGGTTTCACATCTGAACTCCCAAACACACTTCTCTGCCAAATTCCGCCACACAAACCAAAAATAAACACTACGAACCTGACAATCCGTATTAAACCACTGCCGCAATGTTCCCAAGAAGCAATTATATCCACGTGCGGACGCACTTGGCCGGCCGAACAGGCCGCCACGTTTTTCGTTCTCGCAAAATCTGCCGTCGCCATGCCGGCCGCCATCTTAATACTCTCCAACCAGTATCGATAGAAATACTCACCGCAAACCGCGTAGCCTCGTAGACACGCTGCTTTGTTTGGAAAGATGGCGCACTTCAGTTCAACTGCGAAAACGATAGTTCGAAACGAATTCCCCCCAGTAATTCAACAATCTTAGCTCAAGAAATTATGACTGCACGCGCCAGCGGCAAGAAAAAGAGTGAGTGGACGCGAGCAGGGTAGGGGGAAGTGGGATAGAGGCGGAAGTGACGCAATATTTTGCATAAATGACTGCATTAATGAGGTAAAAACGCGCCGTAGGCATAGGGAAGGATCCCAATCTTGTAACACAGTGAGGAGGATTCTGCGATGGAGAAAAATGCATTTATTTTCTACACAAGAGTACGATTAGGTTAGATTTCATAGACACTATTTTCACAAAAGAAGCACATACAGTGTTAATTTGTTTGCACTGCAAAGAAAGTTTTGCTTTTCTCGTTACTGAAAAGAATTCCGTTCGTTCAAACCCCTTTCACAGATCTGCGGTCTTGACCAGTACCGACCTATATGGTGGAGGGAGGACTCGTCGAGCAACTTTTCGGCCTCACTGGTGGATTCCGGGAGGTGAGACGTAGCGCTTCACCGTTAAATTCGTAAAGATGAGGGCTATGTTTCCCAATACGCCTCTACCGTTCAAAATTGAAAGGGGTTTTAGGCCATATAAAACTTTATTTGGCTCTTCTAGTCTGATGAAGCCTTGGGCAGACTAAATTCCAAGCAACGCCCAAAAAAAAATCATTTTCTTCATATTCTTCATCATCCGAGAGTTTGAAGTTGCTACGTGACTATCGCCTGGGAGAGTCAAGCTTCGTAACTAACACGGAATATTGGAAAGCCGGGTTTTTTTCCTTTTCAAGACGCACGTTCCGGACATCTGAAGACATAACCAACACGCAAGTTCCTTTTGTAGCAGGGAAGTTCGAGGAAAAGTGCCACTTCAGAGTTTGCGAGGACAGGTGGACAGATCTCGCTTGGCGGGGTGTATGTCGGAAATTCACTGGAAGCAGACACTTAGTTGTTTACCAGGGACCGAGCCACAAGGTCATGAGCCTCAGAGAGATACAGCCTCAGAATTTGCCATGTTTGAGGCACCCTTGGTGTACTTTTGTATAATTGCTAGATGTATATGACTTACTTGTGTATAGGCCTGTAGAGGGCGTTGTACTACTGTTTGTTGTTGTTTATGGCATTAAGACGACATATTGTTAGCTTTTTCCTTTTGTATTTGAGCCAAGAGACTCAGCTTAGGCCTCATAAGAAGATGTATTCCAGGATGTGGAATAAACGGAATTCAATATCGTTTTCCCTCGGGCCAGCGTTTTAGTCTAAGGCAAAAGCTCTCCCAACTGGGCCTGTTTTCGTCATGTTACAGAAAAGCTATTCATGGTGGTATGAGCTGTAAGAAGTGGAACGCCAAGCCAGTAGCAGTTATAGAAGCTTCGCTCCCAAGAGCCAGAATAAGCAAGTCGGAACCTTTTCTGGTCACAGGACTAGACTTTGCAGGTCCATTATGGATTAAGGATGCAGGAGTAAGGAAAAAATCTAACATTTGTCTGTTTACTTGTGGAGTAACAAGAGCAATTCATCTGGAGCTGGTTTCGTCACAGGGTTCAAAGTATTTTTTTGCTTGCCTTTCGTCGCTTTTTAGCACGAAGAGGACTATGCAGAATTATTTACAGCGACGATGCAAAAACTATCCAGCAAACGGATCTAATGCTCCGAGAAGCATGGAGTTTCTTGAGCCACTCGGAATGTCAAAACACCGCTGCAAAGGCAGGCATTGAATGGAGATTTATTGTGCCTCAAGCTGCGTGGTGGGGAGGGTTCTATGAGTGCTTGGTTGGCACAGTCAAGCGTCATCTAAGGAGGACTTTAGGAACAGCGCTCCTCAGTGCTTAATTTCTAATTAGTAAAGTACCGGGCTGTCACTTGTTTGCAGAGGAAGAGGCATTTACATCTTAATCACGGCTAGGGGGCATGGGGGAGCGCTGTAAGCTCCCCAGCGGGGTCCGGAGCAGAGCCCTGGAAGCCTTAATGTTTTTCCGTATTTCAACACCTATTCTGGCTTCAGGGAGGTACCGTATTTCAAGATTTTCAAGCTTATACAATATGTTTTGTTTCACTTCTTGCTATTTTGATTTATTTTTGGGGAACAAAATAATGTCCCCACTTGCCCCTCCCTCGGATGCGTGATGGAGTGACTCTCCTCCCCCAATAAAAAATTCACGAATTATAAAGCAGTGTTTTATCAACTGCTTTTCCGAATTAAACACCACCGGCTCCAACGCGATCGCTATACGCTGCAGAAGCGCAAGAAACCAGAGACGAGCAAGAAAAAACTGGGCCAAGCGGATCGCAGCCACAGAAAAATTTCACTCATTCTGCCTAAACAACAACATTTAGTTTTGTTACGATGGTAGAGGTTGATTTAAATCAAATTCACTAAATGGTATGGTGATTATAGGTTGGTTTTAGGATGGATTGCTTTTAATTTGAAAGTGCGAAAATTTCCGAAAGATGAGACTTTTCTGTACAGGTGAAATGTTGCCATTAAAAGATCCGGAACGCCGTTCCGGCTTTAAATAAAGAAACGGAACGCCGTTCCGGACCGAATTAAGCCCTGGCGCTCCTAGAATACGAGGAATTAGCCACAGTTTTGGCAGAAGTGGAAGCTGTAGTCAATTCCAGACCGCTACTTGTAAGGTCAGAAGACCCAAACGACACGAATACATCAACCCCTCTCATTTCCTGCTTGGAAGAGTTGGTGGCTCCTTATCTGACATTTTTCGAAGCATTACAGACATGCCAACTAAAGATGCCCTAACAAGACGCTGGAATTTCCAAAAGAAATTGATGAATCAATTCTGGGAAAAATGGTCCGAAGAGTACCTGCTTCAACTCCAAACTGCACATGTGCTAAATGTACCCAAAGAAATATGCTCTGTCAAGATTAATGATATAGTGCTTTTAAAGGACGTTCGGATTCCTCGAGGTCAGTGGAAGATGGCCAGAGTGGCAGACCTCACTGAGGGAAGAGACGGCAAAATACTACACAGAGGGGGGGTGGGGGGGAGGTTAAGATCCCTTTTTTCTCCAGACCTCCTGAGAAAGAACAGGGCACATACGTAATCCCCTGAAACGCCCATGCAATGTAGGTATCTATACCGACAATCCACTCTTGGCACCCCATATCGGAGGGGGGGGGGGGGGGGGGTTGTGGCCTGCCGCCTAACCTGAACCTGAAGGTCAGCAGCACTCAATGATACTGTAAGCTCGCCTGTAGTTGCTAGCACATACGCTACACATGCCTCTAATAAATGGCATACCACTTAACACGTTATCCTCGAGGCACTAATTCCTCAATGCACCTTTCTAGTTTCTCCTATTTGACAAACTTCAAACCTCGTACACGATACGGGCAGGACACCCTATCTGCATCGTATGCAAAGTACAAAATCACATCAACCAAACCGCCTGCGTTTCCCACCGGGCACCAGTTCCAAATACTCAACAGATGACTTAACAAGGCCAAAAAAATAAAGAATATACATATACAAAAAAAAAAAGAATTTTAACGTCAACATTAACGAAAGCCTCCAGTACCCACTCTACGCCAGGCCCAACTCAAATTCCAACCAAACGTCGCATGACAATTGTGACATAACGTAAACGACCCATCGCCTCACGGGAACTTCCTACTCCATCCGCGCCACAAGGGCCTTCCGTGGAAATCAACCTACACCAAAGGAACGTGCACAATGTCATTGCGTGCCTGTTTACTTTTAACACCACCAAAAACCATATGCACATTGCATAATACACGGGAATGCATCACGGGCCTACTGCCACTTACGCCTCCGTGACATTTCACACCACCTATTGCGCATTGCAATATCAAGTCTGCAGAATTTCCACTCAACATTTTCATTTAACCAGCCCCAAAAGCTCGGTTTTCATTCACCTCGAGTAATCGGAATACACATTCTCACCTCGATTACTCGGCATTTTCTTAAACAACAAGCCTATTCAGCGCCTCGAGCCGGATTACCCTATTGCGGCGCATGCCGCACTCTGGTATTATAATTACCATTATTATTAGTAATATCATTAAAATCACTTTGCCTCTTCGAATCAAAACCACTTTCGTAATACGCCTCGCCCACCTCGTGGGCGAAATTTCAAGGGTAATCGTACGCCTCGTCACTTTCGACGGAAAATTCCGTACCAATTTGCCTCGTCCCTGTGACGATATTTCACTACGCCTTTTCGGACTCGTGCCCGAAACGTTAATTGTTGATTCTTTTATAAACAGTACTCACCATCACTTGCCAAAATGCCCCCTGCATTTTACTACTTCTAATCGCCAGCAAACCCGATATGGACTCCGCCATGCTGCCCCATGTAATGGCCGTTGTAGTAGACACACCAGTCCTCGCACTAGGCCTAACGCCGCCATCTTGATTTCCGTCCAGCTGTTTCCACGCCAAGAAACTCCACCATCACTGGCATCCGCTGGATAATCCCTCGCCATAGCACTTGACGTCGGTTTGCTGTCCTTTGACATGACTTAGACCTTACTGTTATAGGTTTAATCAACTTTAAAGTCACGTAACAATCCACGCCGCGAAAACGACACATGACTTGCCGTTACAACGGCAAGACAGACAATGGGGAATAGGCATGGAGGGGAACCGGATGTGACGCGGGAAACAGGAATGACGTCAAAAGTTGCATAAATTAAGAAAAAATTGTATGCAAATGGTGAAATAAACGGTGCCAATTGGTAAGACGGACTTCCCACCAGTTAACACAGCGAAGAGTGATTCTATGAATGAGAATGCTTGTTTGTAGCTATTACAGTTGCCGAGATTTCACAATTTAGGCATCGGGGTTTGCACGATAATTCAATAAATCAGAAAAAGCACGATACGATAATTGACAAAAATTTTTATCGTGGTATTATCGTATTATCGATTTTCGTGCCACCCCTACCATCGGTGTTGGGTTGAGCTTTTGGTACATAGGTGTTTACGAAATTATTGCCACAACGAATCAGACAAGTATCCAACTCAGTCTTTCACCGGACAGGATACCATTCCTGTATTCTCTGGCAGAGGAAAGAAGATGGCCTGAGAACTTTCCCAGAGGTGACTGATGCTTTCTGTGAAATACTATGCATGTCAAGTGGGTCAGTCTAGGGTCAATGATATTACTGGACCAATTTGTTGTTCTGATGTAGAGCGAACCAGTGCAATCGTGGAGATTAATGATGCCAAGTAGCAGTTCTTTACCCAAAATCTAGAACAAGAGATCTTTCCTCCAACTCAAATACCACTCAAGCAGCGCATAAAGTGACATGCTACCACGTCAATTGTCATGGATCCCAAGATGTCATACTCCTCTGACTGATGGCGGACAGAGGAGTTTGCAGTGTTTTTGGACCACTGCCCCTGCAGTAGCCAATTCATGCTACAAATTACGCCACTGTCACTGTAAGAAAGGATGTTCTGGAAGCAGTAAGTGTGCGAAAGCTGCACCTCGGAGCACTGTGCGTCGTTCTAGGAACTGTTGATTTTGTTTTACTTTACATTTACATATAAGTATAGTAAATGCTAAATTATATATTATTATATATAATAATAAATACTAAATTAAATGTCATCATTAAGACATACGCAAACCGAAATAGCAACACAAATTCACAGTCAGAAGTTGCACAGCAGACGAATTTTTGGTGATACTACCAGTACAATGCTATCAGCTATCACCGAAAATTTGCCTACTGCGCAACTTCTGACCGTGAATTTGTGCTGCAACTTTGGTTTGCGTATGTCTTAATGATAAATGTAAACAACCGTTTAAAAAAAAAAGCAAAATAGACTAGCACTCAGAATTTTACAGATTATATACATACCTTTCACGATTATTTTTTTTGCTCAGTTTTAACCTTTATCTTAACCTAAAAGCTAAATTCTGGTGGCCTCAGAATTCAACTTCACTAAATGAATGGGCATCCCCAAATTATTTGCAAATGACACCTTATATGGCTTTTCTATACTATCTGCATCCTAAATTAGGCATGTTTAAGCATTAGACACAGTACACTGGCGGCCATCTTGAATTTGACTTCTCACAGGCCTCAGATTAAATCATATTTCCGTACACATAATGAAAATAAACATAATACTAACTATGCTACAACCTTCATGTTTTTCTAAAAAAAAAATAAGACACAATTGTTGTCATATGCTCAGTTAAATAGCAATTAAGACGAGATCATTGAGAGGTTCTTTAGGATACAAAACACTGGTCCCATTAACAGACGCTTCAATAGCAGAGACAGCACAAAGCTTATACCTACCTTACTGATTATACCTACAGCTTATACCTACCTTACTGATTATATCAGCAATACTTCGAAGAGATTGTTTGATGGGGTATTTCGCCACATCCCACTGGAATCTGGTTAAGTAGTTGGCCAGGTCAACTGAAAATTAAGAAAACAAAAGCAAGTTTTAATTATTTCTAGGGATCGACCGGACTGCCTACATGCCGGTACTACCGGCCCCGGTTCCTTGAGCAGCCGGTACCAGTTCCAGATCCATTTACCGGTGTTGTTTATAACCTTTCAGTACTAGTAATCTAGGTCAAACAGTTTAAGCACCAGTTAAACATTTTCAGAAAACACTTTTATTTTCATTGCACAAGAAAAGTAGGCTACATTGTTAGTTAACAAAGGATATTTTGATTCGATTCATGAAAGATAGCCTGTAAGTGGGGTTTCAAATAGTACCATAAAGCTTAAAGTTCTAAAACTTCGACACACGAGGTGGTTCACAAAAATGCATAACCTGAAATTTTTGGAAATTTTTTTAATAGAAGTGCAAAAGGAACCATTTTTCTGAATAGGAAATCCATTTCTGATTCCGAAAAAGTGCGTCCTATTTTTCGTACATTTTTTTTAAATGGTCGACATTCTTTCGGTTGAACAGTACCGATGATGCACCGAGCAAAAGCTGAATTTTTTTGTTTTCAAAGTTCTATTTTAAAACTTTCGAAAATAGATCCACTTTTTTCGGAATCAGTTTTGGATTTCGGATAAATTTTCATGTTGTGCTTTTTTTTGTGGACAACTTTTTAGCATACATTACGATTTTGTAGGCCTTGTTAGAAGGTTGAATTAAGCTAATTAATATTTAGCATTTTTTAATGCTTTGATTAAACAATAATTCTGCAAAGATACACATTTCTAGGCTAGTTATGGTATCACATTAAAAATACCATAGTGGTGTATACTCTGAAAGCTCTTATTATCGAAAAAATGTCATTCGGGTTTCGTCATTCAGATTTACTTTAAAAACGTACAAACTATGCTTACGGATCATTTTTTTCTTTGATTTTGAGCCATATTAATAGCAAAATAGCGGGAAAGAATGACAACGTTCGACAAGCACGATGCACATGTTTTGGTCGTATCCCTGAGTAACCTTGTATGGGGTCAACACTAGCTCAATATTTTACTTCCGTGTTGACGCAGAAGGCTGGTGACGCGAACTTAAGAACTGACTGGCGTCCCATACAATCGAAGTACCGCACATAAAAAAAATATTAAATAAATTTAATCTCAATCAAATCAAACTAACGAATTAAGGAAGGAAAATATATTTAATTATTTATAATTTTATTTGGCATCAGTTGTGTTCCGGTTGAACGTTAAAACCGTTAAATGAATGGCGAATTAGCTGCAGATTGAAACCAATATGGCGACGCTGTTCTTCAACCACGCCGCTACCGTAGCTCTGTCAATACGAAGCAGCAAACGAAACATTCCCAGTTGAAGGGGTAAATCATATTCAAATTAAAGTTTATTGCGAACTAAGATTTATTACGAAGATACTTTATTTAAATTTTTTTTTATCGCGCATTGATCGCAGCGATAATTGCCGGTCGTGGCCGGTGTACCCAAAACCGGCCGGTCCAAAAGATCTGGACCTGGTCCGGTCGATCCCTAATTATTTCATTTTTGACAAATTTTTTTTCATATCTATGTATACTGAGGAGAGTATAACCTCTTTATAACAATAACCCCATTAAAATGGCACGTTTTCTAAAGAACATTCTACCTGGGATGCATGTAAAGAACTTGTGGGAGCTAGAGCTAAAAAAATTTAAGTCTCCTATGGAGACCCTTTCACGCTTGTCCCGAAAAATTCTCAGGCAGTCTTTATAGTTAGTGTTCGTGCTTATAAGACAACAATCGGTCGTGGCACACGCACACATAACCTCTCTTTGTCAGCTAAATTGCTAGAAGACACGTGTGTAATCGATTTCCTTCTATAGTTTAGCTAGGGAATTAGGCAAACTCTTATGGGCAACTACTTGTAAAGCTACTAGCTGTACGAAATGCTGGACAGCCAGTGCAACATCGGGCAGCTCGCATCGACAGACCACGCAATTCGGAGGGTCACAACCCATCTACTCAACGGCCATTCCACTGCAATACCCAGGTAAATGTCTGCTACGTACCGTTAGTGTATGGATACCTAGAGTTACCCTTAACAAGTTCTTAGTTAGATAATGTACGAAAATTTACCCAACACAATCCACACAAATTTTATTTTTAGGTGGGGTTGTTCAGCTGAATGAACTTTTAAGGGTGTACCTTTCAGCATTTTTGCTGCCGCCGTCAGACAAAAAATGAACGATCTTACCAAACAGTAATTAATTTTGTTAACTTAATCTACTCCCCAACACAATCTTAAGCACAAATAATCTGCACCAATCAAGCTGAATAAATCACAATTTCGACAAACTGATTATTTGGAAGTGGCTAAATTGAGCACAACTGATGCATTTGCAGGAAGAAAGCATGACACATTTGCACTTTTCAATATTCACAACAGGCATCAGTTTTTCCATGATAGGCAATTGATCGGCTATTTTCTTATTTTGAGAGGATCCCGATTTTAACCGTCGGCTCTGAATGGCAAATATCGGTTTGGCAAGACAGTTACAGCCTTAATGTTAAAATCGTGCTAACTTTTTTTATTAAAATTTTTAATCAGTTTAAAAATATCAAAACGTCGATTTTTACTTTGAGACTGCCCAGCAAATTCGCAAGAACGATCCAGGTTTTCTTTGCTCGTTCTGAAACACAAAATACCGTTCGGCATTGGCAAATATTTGGTTGCTTTGAGGGCATGGAAAGACTAAAAGGTATTTTGTGTTTGAGAATGAGCGAAGAAAACGTGGATCGTTCTTACAAATTAAAATTCTAACGTGAAATTTGTGTTAAATATATTACAATTTTTATAACTTTCAGTTTGCACCATCATATGTTGTCTGTATGAAAAACAATACCTTCAGCAGAGCTTAACTTGAAGTGCAGAAGCTAACAATTTACTACACACATTCATGTTTCAATAATTCTTTCTTTTGAAAACTCAGTTCACCATTTTAGACAATTGGAAATAAGTGTACAAAGGGTTAAGTCAGATTTCCCCTGCAACGTGTCAGCAGACCTAACAATACTTACTCCCATTGGCCAACAGATTTTCAGCAAGCTTGTCTTTTTGCTCTTCCAAAACATCTCCCAAATATGTAGCGATTTTTCTTGTAATACTACGTACAAGGACAAAAAACATACATTCAACTTTGTTAGCAGTATGTGCCATTTTCCAACACAATACTTAAAACAGTCTATACGTACCTTTCCACAAATGTATCTAACTTCCCAAGATCATCAGACAAACCCACCAACTGATCTAATGTGCCAACCTAAGGAAAAAACATTAAAACTGGTGCATTTTTGATTCAGCTAAAACCATACAAGCAATCTGTACGAATATTCTCATCTCTGTAGCCAAAATGAAAGTACTGAACTATGTCTGACCACCAATAAATAAATAAGGGAAAGACGAGGAAATCAAGCCAAACAGCAAAAATCATACATCAGAAATAATGTAGTACAGTAAGCCATCTTGAAGCACTTACGTTTCATTGAAGCAGTGTAACCTGTATTCGAACTGGCATCTCAATCCGTCCCTAGAGCACTGAGCTACGCGTTTATCGATATGTCCACTCTACCAACATAACTCGATGAACCAGTTATTAAGGTCATAGCAGTGATCAGGGCTCCATTCCACCAAGAACGCTTGCAGCCAGAGGCAATGGAGAAGTAATACAAACAAATTCAAAGGCTCAACGATGAACCAAATAAATATGTACAAATTGTTGTAAATTATATAAAGGATAAGGAAAACATTGAGATTCTCTTTTCTTTATATAATTTAGAGCGATTCGTGCATATTTTCTTTAATCCTTGATTGATTTGTATCCTTTCTCCATTGCCTCTGGCTGCAGGTAGTCTTGGTCATGTGGAGCTCTATTCAACATGACTTTAATAATGTATTCAAATAATCATCTTCATACCAGCACAGTGGAGGAGTGGGCATAATAAACAAATTAGTTTGTCGCCAGTTATGCAACTGGACTGGAAACGGCATAGGTGCCACTAACATCCCAATCGTAATTAAAAAAGATAAAAAAATATTTAAAAAAAAGGATTAATTTGTTCAGTAACGGGAAAGAAAGGAGTACGACAGACTAACTACTAAGGTTAGACCTGCCAGAGTCCCTAATGGCATCAAGTCGTGCAAGAAAGAATGAATAGGAAAGATGCAGTACATGCAAAAATTCGTAAATGCAGCAAAAATTCTAAAGACCAGAATCAATTAAAAAAGTAAAAGGTAAAAGACAGTCAAAATGTTTTAATTACTAATTCAGTTTCATATTAAGGAAACGCTCCTAGATTCAATTTAAGACTGAAATGCCTGAAATGAGGCTAGTTCTAGTCCAACGCCTTGCCAAGAAAATAAAAACCGTTCTTTTTCTCTAGTTTGAAGGTCTATCCAATGACTTAAGAATTCTGTATCATATTAGGGAGATATTTATTTTTCAGGCCAAGCAAAAACTTCTTTACCTGTGTAAAATTACACATTTCCCCCCAAATGTTGCATTGGTAATTATTCTGCACAACTTTACCTATTTGGCCTAATAACATTAATTCTTACTTTTAAATCGGGAATGTGAAATTTGTAGTTGGTTGAAAGGTTGTTCTGGCGTGAAGTGACATTGTTGAGTGTCTCCCAAGTTTGCTGACATGTCTTCTCACCAGGAGCCGATATTAACCAGTAATCCGTCATCTGAAGAAAACAAAAAAATTCTGTAAAGAATTCACGAAGACGCAGACCCATATGATACAGGCCTAAACAATGGTGTAGGTACCGATGCATAATACAGTTGTAATCGAATTTCTAAGGCTTCCCTTAAATTTAAAAATGGGATTTGCATATGTCAGGCAAATAGGGATGGGTCGGTTTCATTTTTTTTGTTTTCGGTTTTCACGCCCAAAAACCTCGGTTTCGGTATCGGTTTTTGCCACCATCCACCCCAACCAGATTTTCGTAATTTTTTTCTTGCAACAGTTGTATTACTAACTTCAACTTACTCCTGCTTTCACTTTCAGCAGCGTCATACACTGTGGGTATAGCTGTGGCACCATTTTCCTCTACTATTTTCGTTGTAATAGCTAGGACATTTGCTGTCATTTATACGTAGAAAATGATAATTATTTAAAAAATGTAAAACAACAAATCATTTTTTTGATTTTCGAACACCGTACGAAAAACTGACACAAAATCCGAATCTGTTTCGGTGTCGGTTTTCAGTAAAAACCGAAAATTTGGTTTCGGTTACCGACCCATCCCTACAGGCAACACTATTTTTAAGGCCAACTTTTAGTCAGTTTTGGTACTAATCGAAGTTACCTAATAAACTTCAAAGGGTTAATTTAAAAACATCCAATTTAATACAGAAAGGTCTAGTGTGTACATGAGTGTGCTTGCTCATTCAGCAGCCACTTCTGATACAAACTGATTGACTGAACTTCTGTCAGAAATCAATACCTGGGAATACAGCTCTCACAGACGAAATTTATTAGGAAGATAAACTTATTTTTATTTACTGATTTTTATTTCTTACTTTAGGTGTGCAATTAGGTTTGCAGTAACTAAAGGGATTTCGGGAAAAATGTTTCGTGATGCTCAAATTAAAAACTCAAAATACTTATCAGGTGGGAATAACTTTCAGTAGGCTACTATATAAAAGAAAAAATTGATTCCTACCCAGTTTTTTCCAGCCGAATATTGACGACCTGTCAAAATTCCATACTTTTCAAGGCCATGAAAAAGGCCTAACTAAAATCCAGACTTTGCCAGCAAGCGTACGAATCCAATAGGTGCCTATAGGTCACAATAACAGGGAAATAGCATACGATTTGTGATGCACACAACGTGGGAGCATGCACTAGGGTCAGACGAATAGGGGAAAAAGGTATTTGAATACCCTATTCGCAGAAAAAATATTCGTTCCAAATTTTCTTATATGTGTAGGCCTCGACCCCCCCCCCCCCAAAAAAAAATCAGTTTTTTATTAAATCTTTGTCAATTTGGAATATCATCTGAACTATAATATGCTATTACCACACACGGACGAATACTAAAAAGTCCACTTAAATTTTCAGTGATTACACACAGGGTCTGTGGTAGTCCTTTCACCTTTATCAGAGGTAAAAACGAAGCACAACAATTCGAAGATCACCTCATTTTGAAATTCGCGCTGCTAACGTGGAGTGGTTAACGGCACCCCAACCCTATATATTCTTGGCGGCACGAATTTAAAAATGAGGTTATCTTCAAACGTTTTGTACTTTACGTTTACTTCTGAAGAAGGTGGAAGGAATACCACAGACTGTGTGTGTAATCACTGAAAATTTAACTTTTTAGTATTCATCCGTGCGTGGTAATAGCGTACGAGTTCTGATGATGTCATCAAATTGCCACAGTAAAAGTAGTAAACCCCAGTTACTGGTTTTTTCCAGCAATTGGGAATGCAGAGCAAACCTAATATAACCACAAGTCTAATTTACTAGGGCAAGGGATCTTGGAAAGCGTACATAACACCCCCCCCCCATTAAAACTGATAACTGCAGTAAGTTGTGACGGTAATTCACCAAAGTGTCTTTCACTTCCATGTACAATATTTAATCGACTGGCTACCAGGGCCTGGTTGATTTCCCCATTCTATAGTTCGTAAACGTTTAAATGCGCATCTGTAATCTTCACATGCCCTCCCCTTTCCACTTGCGAGTGAGCAATGCAATACACATTGATCATTCCCTCTACAGATTGGTTGTGAGGGAAGGGGAAGACGAAAGCGTACTACGGACTGGCTCGGACTCACAAGCCCACCGAAAAACTTAAAAACCAACTCGATAATAAAAAAAAAAAATCGGAAATTACACATAACTTTTTTTTTCGAATGTTCGAATTACGTTCTGAACGAACGAATATTCGTCCCAGCCCTAGCATACACACACTACACGAAGGCTATGTTAATCGAAACCAACTCATCTCAGCACCTTCCCACACCCAGATCTAGAGGCTTTAGAAGACAGTCGGAGCCAGCTGTAATTAATTTCAGAACGGTATGTGCCTAAACAGCTTTAGCCATAGAGATTGGTAAGGGCAGTTATCCGATCATAACTTTCTGGTTCCTGTAAATATACTCGTGCCGTTAAGTAGAATTCGTCAAGAAGTTAGCTTACCAAGTTGTTCATGCTGAGTGAAGTTAAGACTTAAAAAAATACATTGCATAACCCATATTAAAAGAAATTAGTGGAACTTGACACAAAAACAGGAGAACAGACATGGCTAATTACTATCAGTAGGCTACCAGCTAAATTTACTTGTAGTTTTCGAATTGGTCGATTTAGCGCACTAAATTTGACTTATTAATTTTAACAATCGGTAGTAAAATGCCACGCCCACACCTGGCTGCCAGTAGGTCACATCAAACAGCAACTCGAGCGAGAGGTTTCATCGCCACCGTTCTGTATTTCGTTAACCCCAAGTCGGTAAAAGTACCTATTCAGTTCTGTATTTATTTTCATACAACGTATTTTTACAGACATGTCTTCAAGGTAATCATTCGAACATTAATGATTGCACAATTCAGTCGGCGTTGGCCGCAACCTGTTTTGCAATGGTAACTAACCAACCCCCACAACAACAACGGGAGTGTATTCACTTTGTAATACATTTTTTTTCCGTAATGTAATCGATATGAAGGAATGTACGTTAATAAACGTAACACATGTACATAAATTTGAATAATAATCCAACCAATAGTTACACCGGTAAGACACCGAAGCATTACCGGGAGCAACTCGTTAAATTTCATCGCCCATTGAAAATTACAGGTGTACGAAACTTGTGAACTATGACGATATCGCCAGTGTTTTTAAGCTTGTTTTCGTTATTATATTTCAACAGTACTTGCCTTGTGGTATAGGTGACTCACACTGTTAATGCACAAGCTTAGTCTAACCAACAAAGAGTAAAATCTTCAATTTGTTGAAGCCGAAACTACGTTAGCAAGCAAGTACTCAGCTTTGAAGGGGGGCCATCTTGGATCATGTGAGCGCTTAAAGCCCGGGCACGCATGCGTAATGGGTAATGCCAGCGGAGATAGAAGCGAAGAACTCTTTGTCTCTTTGTTTAATATCTGGACGTTGCAACTGCTTGAACGTCAAGAATGCCAGGAATCAAATAACCTAAAGTCGTACATTTATCCACCCTGACAATACTGCAGCGTAAGAAGGAAATGGGAAAGATACGTGCAATGTGGTAAATAAAACTTGGAAATTTTGTGAGCTAATTTAAGTTGAGCGTTTACACAGAATAAAGATCATAGTTTAAAGCCATGACCGTACACCAGTGGTTTTGAACCAACGCTTCGCACGAGAAAGTGTTCTAAATCAAATATTGCCATTTTGGAGCGATGTTCGCTTTAATATTTTTTAGATGTACCCTCACTTAATTAACACTGGCGATAGCCAGTGTTAGTAAGGGTCGACCTAGGACCTCTGTGTTAAATTCTCAACTTTGAGAGCTTATAACTCCGTCAAAAGTAAACATCTTTAAACTAAATTTGGAATCTAGCCTTGACTAGTTAAGGCCTGTCTGCAGTCCAAAAATTTTGAAATTCGGTCCAGCCAAACCCGAGATCCAGAGAGGGGCCAAATAGACAACTTCTTGTTCTGCTTCTTCTTGTTGTTGTTGTTCTGGGGATACTTTCGTCTGTCCTTTCTACAGGTCAAACCATTTGTCCTATAAAGCTGGTTCTTAGTTCATTTTACAGGTACTGTTCTGTAGATGTGCCCTTTTCATAAGGCCTTTTCTAATTGGTGAAGTGGTTCAGGGGTTACGGAGCTCTAAACCACCAGATTAATTGTTTTACATTGTTTTAAACATTGTTATTATGCAACAATGCCAATCAGCAAACGCCAGCTGCAAGACATAGACTGAAGATTAAAGGATTTGTTTCTATTGTTACCATTGGCGATAGCCAGGTTAATAAGGGTCATCCTAGGGTCTCTTGTGTTAAACTCTCAGCTTTGACCGTCAACTGCATTGTTTTACAGTTTAGCTGCCATTCTAAAAGTAACACGAATTAATAAACAAAAACGGAACGTTAAACATTTAGAGTAAGGATCTAAAAAAGTCAAAACCTAGAAGGAACACGGACAAGCTTTGACAGTCAGGGTCTAGGTGTAAAATTTTGTCAGTAAGAGACTGGTAAGCATTAGACCCTTACTACCCAGTGGCCAGCAATAAATACATTTTGACGAAAAACTGGAAATCCTCTTGCTAAGACCCATGCGATGGTCAAGTGGTAGTATGGTTATAAGTTTCCTGCTTTGCTTTACGTTGAAAATTATTTTTCAATTTAGTAACATGCCAGCATATTCGTAGCAGAGAGCATTATGGTAATCCTCTACCATAAATCTACGAAATATAATAAAAAATTCTAAAGCATGAAAAGACAAAATTCGAAACTTCACAAGAAAATTGTGTTACTAAAGTTCCATAACAATATTCTTAGAACAAAGAAAACCTTCTACAACCGTTCATACACACGTTCTGTCCGAATAGACTAGAACTAAGCTAACCACCGGGTAGTAAGGGTCTAATGCCTACCAGTCTCTTACTGACAAAATTTTACACCTAGACCCTGACTGTCAAAGCTTGTCCGTGTTCCTTCTAGGTTTTGACTTTTTTAGATCCTTACTCTAAATGTTTAACGTTCCGTTTTTGTTTATTAATACAAAGTTTATACGGATTGAACAGTAAAACAGTTGTGAACTGAGCGAACAAATCGAAGCAAAGTGGATTATCGTATCCGCGTTCGTATATGGTTGGGCCATCTCACTAGCTTTCACTTCCAAGGGGTTGCGAACCTCCGACACTTATGCAACTTACTGCTTATACAGTTTAAGGTGTTATTTTTTCACGAAAAAAAGTACAAGGCAAAAAAATGTGTCAAGGTCGAGTGGCATGTTAGTTAGTATTGGGAAAGGTTGGTCAGTCACGAGCTCATAAAGTTTTTTAAAATCTCCAAATGACATCACTGGATCGCTTCCGGTTTCATGCGTGCCTGGTGCGCACGTGTGCAAGTGATCACAAATTCAGTGATTTGTGCTTCCGGTTTGAAGGTATTTTTCACGCTGATTACGAATATGCTAAAACCATTTTTAATTATTTTCATTTACTTCTTTTTTAATTAATTGTGGTAATTGGCTCCAATCAATTAACAAATTAATTATTCAATTAGTTGTCAAATATTCAATCAGACTCAAAATATTCCTTAAAAAGTCATTGGCGAAGTTAAAAATTCATTCCTGATTGGAGAGAATTTGTGATTAGTTGCAATTTCTGATGTTACATGTTTAGCTGCAGCGAGCGCAGTAGCACGAGTGAGGCACTTAATTTGAAAAAAAAAATTCAGCGAAGCGGGAAGACACCAAATAATATTTGTCCAAATTATGTACTTCGCTCTGCCAGGGTTCCCTCCGATTCCCGATCAAGAAATTAGACGTTATGAATTCACGGAAACTGATGTTTCTTGAAGACCGAAATCCCACTGCAACCTGCTGCAACCGAGTACCACCGAGACTAGATCGCATTCTCCTTCGCAGAAAGTGGTTGCTTGGAACAGACAGCTCAACCAGGGCAGCTGGGTGGCGAGCTGATGTGGACCTGGTGGAGAGGTTCACCCTCACATGCTCCCCCCTCACAAATCTCCCTGTTCAGGCGCCATCTTACCTGGGTTCCCCTCCTTGGTACCCGTTCAAAAAGCTAGACAAATTGAATTAACGGAAACTGATGTTTATTGAGGGCCGAAAGCCACTGCAACCGAGTCCCGCCGAAATTCAATCGCATTCTACCACGTTGGAGGTGGTTGCTTGGAGCAGACAGCTCAAAAAGGCCGGCTGGGAAGCGAACTGATTTTAGGGTGGAGAGGTTCACCCTCACAGCACGTGCTGCTGCACTTGCTGCAGCTAAATATATAACATTGGAAATCGCAACTACTAACCAACAATTCCTTAAAATTAGGCATGTAGTTGAACGTCTCCAACATTAAATTTGTGAAGAACACATAAAAAAAATTTGTGAAAGAATGCTCCCCCCCCCCAACTGTGAATGCATTGTCCCTGTAATAACACCAGGCAGTAAACACGTTGTGTTAGTGTTTATCGCATTAAAAACCAAAACTGGTAAAAGGACCGCCAAGTAGAGAATGGTTCGACACAAATGCACCCCACCCCATAACAATGGATGGGCCCGCTAAGTTTCGGTTCGGGACGGCAAGGGGAAGAGTAGCAGCATATCAATTGGCATTCTTTTGGGCTGTAACTACCACCCTCGACTGACAGAAATCGGCAACAGGACAAATAAACTAACTATCTATACTGTTCCATAACGATTTTAGGGACGTAGACAATACGGCCGCCACGAAGCGACATTGTCGATGACATTGCTAAGTGATGGAAGCATGTTCATCAGCGCAGCCAGCCGGCCCCCCCCCCCCCCCTTCTGGTGACGCCATGTAAGGGAAAGCAAGTTAAGCAGAACGCGAAGCATTTTATTTTTGGGCTATTAACAAAAAACCCGTTAGCTCGTGGATGCTCGTATTGTTGCGTAACCATCATCTAACGTGCATCCTTTTATTCTTACGCAATCCAAAGCCGCGTTAATGTTTCCTTATTTTGTCCTTCGTTAAAGTTCAGTTTTTAGTTCGTGAAGGCTTTTACAATAAATCTAAAGACCAGTGTTGATTGTTCAAGACATTGTTACTTGAAATCGTTTGTTGCAACTTGGAAAAGAAACGAAATTTAAATTCGCTGGTGGCGAACTTCAAAACCCTCCCACGCATTTCTCCTGACCCCTAAAACTCTCAAACCAACAAAAGGACCATGCTCAGATCACCATGCATCCGTGTGCCAAAATTCAGCTACGTAGGCCTTCTCAATTTTGCGCTAGCCGTGAGCAAAAAGTCTTATGGGATTTAACACGGGAAAAATCTTATTAGCTAGCTAGCCAGCCAGCTAGACAGTAACATAAAAACAACGTTATTGACGCATCCTTTTCTCTATGATTGGTGGACACTCATCCTTTAAATTTTAGCTTTTCTTAATCTTTGACCCTTCCCCTTACATTTTCCACAATTTGAAACATTTCTGTCGCATTGGGATTTATCCTCAACATGTCAAAATATGCTTACAGTTAACAGACACATGTCTGCTAGTGAGCCGCCTTTTTATCATTAACAATCAATTTTTTAACAATCGGTTGTCTACAATGGGATGATCTGCTGTTACATGGCGGCGACACACTGGCGTGTGTCTAAATAAAGGACAAAGCGCACAGAAAGAGAGAGCTGCAGACAAACCAACACCAAATGAGTCCGTTTTTGTCTTCTAATATAAGTTTACAAGCA
>JAHWFP010077241.1:1388-41668 GCA_023313725.1 Lithobius niger
CAAGATTTTGACAAACTTGACAAGATCTTGTTTGTGTTAAGCAAGATCTTGTCTTATTGCCAAAATTAGGCATGATCTTGCAAGATCTTGGCCAAGATGCTGACGTGGGTTGATAAGTGAAGAAAAATACCATTAATTGTAGATATTTATATATACAAAAAAATGTATAAGAATAAGAGACAAGTGAACAAAATAACACAATGTTTAATTAATATTAACAATTACTTGATATTAAAGAACATAGATATATATAAAAATAGCACGTTAATTGCTTGCTCATGCAAGCATGCAAGCATGTAAGGACTTCGTGCCAGTCAGTACTTGCGCCTTACGTGTACCTGTATTTGAATAAAACATTATTATTATTATTATTATTATTATAGTCAACTCAGCATTGGTGTAGATAGGCATTCTGTAAAGTCTGTAAAGTCTGCAAAGTACAGCTATTCAAATGTAAACACACTGGCGTGATATGGAAAAAAGCCCAACAATGCACAATATTACCACTGAAAATTTTCTGAAAATGTTTCGCGTTTTTTGTCTGCACGTGAAATAGTGTAATGCCCATTATGCGGTTAACTGCTTGTTATCTTACTTTAAACGTTCAGAGGGCTATTTTGGATTTTTGTTTAGTTGCTTGTTGTAACTGGTTGGGGCAATGCTTCGGGATTTACTAAGTGATATATGATGGTTTGGCTGGTGTGATGTGCCGGTTGGGGCCTGGTTTTTGTAAAATGGCGTGTCATAACCTAAGCGACGTTTAACCCATGGCTGTGCTGGGACCGATGTACTTAAAGACAGTTTTTTCGTGCCAACTGCACTTTGGGTTACGTAATGTAAGTTCTGAAAATATTAACAATTTCGATTTGTGCTTTTGTAATGTAGCCGCGATTATTACGTTATAAGATTTTGGGTATATTATGTACTTCTCCCGTTGATTTTGGGTTTGTTTTTTCTCTCTGTTTCTTTCCACCGAGTCTGATGTGCAATGCTGTTTTTGGGTGCTGAGCAGAATGGTGATGGCGGGATGAACTTGTATTTGCTTGAATTTGATGCCGATCGCCATTTATGAATGCTTGATGATGAGAACAGCACTTGAAACCATTGGAAGTTTGTAAGACTCTCCTGTTGACAAGTTGCCAAACTGTAAGTCGATTTGTGCTGTCTTTAAATGAACGCAGTATTTTGTCCCCGTTCGACATGACTTGTTTTGCCAACATTGGCGTTAGGCCCAATAACTGTGATGAGAACTGTGAAATTTTGGTACATGTTTTTTCCCTGGTTGGATGTATTTAGAAATTGCTTACCATATTTACTGTGAGTTGGCCCCACTATTGACAATTTGTAAATTGCATGAATGTCATGAACCATAAAGATTGTGTGCAGTTTTTATGTAAATTTCTAGGTGCAGACTGTCTTCATTAATTTGTTTTCTTAGGCGTGCAAGTGTGAAGATTTGCGGCCTCGGGGAGTTTTGAGATTCAGGTTTCTCGAGCATCACGAACTCTGACTCTCACTTATATTAATTTAAACACTCACCTTGGTAACATTGGTTCCTTGCATTGCCCTGTTTATTTTAACAGTATTTCAAAATTTTTCTGGCTCTGTTTATGCGCGTAAACCTTTGATGTTTCGGCCACCATTGCTTACTTCATACCCTATGTATAGTTGGCCCGCACTTTTCTCTCTTTTTGCCTACTAACTTACCATGCCGCTGAACATTTATTCAAATTCATGTTGTATTTATCCATGAGTACTGTGCACCCAATTTAGTTACCACAATGTGGATTTTCCCCCGGTTTTTGTCCGGACGTTATCTGACATTCACACGATGTTGCTTTTTTCCTGGCGTGATCGAGTCTGCCAATGAATGCCCATGTTTGTAACTAGACGTTTTCTTGCTTTTTTGCTCTGCGCTCTCCTGACGAATGCTGTTTTTCCTCCCTCCTCTTCTTTTGAGTTGTACTGTACAACTTCCTTCGGTGTTCCTTGAAAGTATAGCATTTGACTCAGGTTTGTGGTATGTTTTTCTTGTTTGGTTTTGACACTCCCCTTTGCGATTTGTGAGTGGAGACCTGAACTTGGTCTCGTTTGCCCTCTCTACCTTATTTAGTCATGGCCTGTAACTGGTTCGTTCAAGCTCAAGTGCCCCCTCTGATTCAGTATCTTCCCTCTTCCAGTTACAAAGGAATTCCTCACTTGAAAGAAAGCAACTATGAAGTTTGGTCAGTGAAGGTTGATTGCATGGCCAGGAGTGAGGAGTGCCTACAGCCTGTATTGTTGGGCACAAGGCCAGTTGACAACGTGGCTGCTGAAGCGGTCTGGGGCGCGAAGAATAATGCCTGTTTGTCCTTCCTTTTTAAGACTATTTCTCCAAACTCGTTTTACAGTTCAAGGGCATCCGTTCAGCTCGAACGGTGTGGGATCAGATTGCCACTTCGCATGGGACCAGGTCTCAAGCCATGGTCACGAAATTGTTTATGTAGCTCACAAAAGTCAAGATAGCACAGCACCGATCACGCACTTCTTAGGTGTCAAGGGTAAGGGGTGTCTACAGAAGTTGTATAGCCATCAGCTGCAACGTAGATGAGGCGAAATTTCGTCTGTACCTACTTCAAGGTTTCGCCTTAGGGCATTTGCAAACAATAGTTGAGATTCTGAGAAACACTCCTGTGCTGCTGACTTTAGATAATGTACAGACGTCACTGATACAGTCACATCAGCAATTCGTGAACGATACCTCGACCGTCTTCAACTATACTAGAGCTCCACCCCCGGCTTCTGGTCAACAAATTCTTGCTTCTGGTCAGTCTATCATAGCTAGCATACAAAATAGTCAGTGCCCTGTGGTTCGGCATCACATCTGACTGCCCGCTTTGATTTCCAGGGCACTTCTTGCGAAAAATGTGGAGGACGTGGACACCCAGCCTAATTTGCCCTACGCCTTCTTCATCCCAGGGTGAGGCACTCCAGAGTGTTCCACCGCCTCAGTTTCCTTGCCCACCGAGGCCTACTCGTCCTTGGTCTACTCATTGATCTTCCCCTTTTTCAGTAGAAACTCCATCATTAAATCGGATCAGTACGGCTTTCTACCTGGTAGGTCTGCAACCCACCAATTACTGCAGGTTTTAGATCAGTGGACATGCGTCCTAGATGTTGGTTTCTCTTCTTATACCATCTACTTCGATTTTAGAAAAGCATTCGAATCGGTGGTACACTATAAATTTCTTCGCAAAGTTTCTGCGTGCAGCAATTGAAGGCAATTGAAGGCAATCTCCTGAATTAGCTATCCTCCTTTTTGAAAAATCGTATACGGAGGGTCATCATTGAGGGATCACTTTCTTCGAGTATTTCTGTCCCCTGTGGGGTTCCTCAGGGATCCGTTCTTGGCCCTGTTCTTTTCATTATTTACTTAAACGATTTATCTTTTCCGGCCAGCATCAGTTCCAGATATATAAGTGTGCGGACGACTTCAAAATACGTGCAGCAAATATTAAGCCCCTCAGACCTTCTTTATCTCGAGGTCAAAATACTTAATGTACTACTGGTCCCAAAAGAAGCTACTTCGACTTTCAACTAGCAAATGCCACTCATTTCGTGTTAGTTCCCAGGACTGTAGGCATGACTATTATCTGGAGGAGTCAATGCTTTCCAGCGAGTGCGGATAAAAGACTTAGGAATTTGGTTTACAGACAACCTTAAGCCATCACTTCATTGCTAAAAGGTTTATGCAGCAGCATTTCGAAGATTTGCTACAGTTAACTGATGTTTTACCCCGGGAATAACTCCTTATAAGATCTGGGCTTTTAAGACTTTTGTCTGTCCTGTTTTGGAATACACTACCCCAGTCTGGTCTTCGTACCTTCTGAAGGACATCATCTTGATCGAGTCTGTGCAACGCAAATTCAGAAAGAACTTGCCTGGCCTTTGTTAGTTTAACTATATGGATCGCCGCAGGATGATGGGCCTGGACTCTTTGGAGATCCGCAATCTTAGATTCAATCTTATTCTTTTCTACAAGATCCTTAAAGGTTTGATTTCGGTCGACCTGCCTTTTTTCGATCACTCTGCACACGCACATGCCACCAGGGGCCACCGATGAAAATTGATAGCCCTGGGCTGTCATCTTGAATGTTGAAAAAACTTTTTTCTGACCGCATTGTACTCGTGTGGAACTCACTTAGCGCTGAAACAGTAAATATGGGCACTCTGTCTGGATTCCGTAGAATGTTGAAGACCAAACCCTCGGAAATTTTTTTAAAGGTTTTAAAGAAAAAATCTTTCGCGGTTGTGCCATCTTTATAAAAAAAATTCTGCTCTCGAGTTTTAAGTAGGCACGGTGTAAGTGGCTCACCACCCTTCCGGTAGCCTTCCACATTAATGTGGTAAATTGCTATATTATCATATTATTATTATTAGACCTCAACCCATGCTCTGCAGAATAAACCTCATGTGACATCCTTGCACACTGCAGTTGACACTCCTCTACAGGATGAAAATTACTATGCGTACGGACTCTCCCTGGACTCTGATGTACTCTCGCCAAAAGATCTTGTGGTCTCCGCACTGAACTTGGTTCCTTCGACCACGAGGGGGGGGGGTTACTGGGTTTTTCTACTGACAATGAGTGTCGTCCACTGGCTTCAAACTTCATCAATTTCGGTTTGGACTGTGGAAAGTACGACAAGTGTCACATGGTAAGAGTAAAACTTGCTGCTGATAGTACTTTTGTAGAGGGTCGCATTGTAGGTTCGGTGATCATTATGGGGGTAAATCAATATGGACACCCTTTTGTAGTCCAAAAGGGGATTTATTTTAGGAAAGGGTCAAAGCCGTACAGGCTAAGTTTGTTTGCTAATTGGGTTAAGCACCTGCACGATGTCTTTGCAATCGATATTCCTGGTAATGAATTTCATTATGGCTCTCGTAATTCCAATAGTGATTGTGTGCCGCTTAGACAGTCGGCGATTTTACCTGTGAATTTGGGCACTAATTTACATTCTAGTAGGAGTAGTTTTGTTTCTCCTAATGGCCCTTGTGACCCACGCCTGGTTGTTGGCCCTCCGTGTGACCCAGTTGTGGCTGCCAATAACCCTTTGCCTCAGCCACCTGTGGCTTCATGGTTAAATGGACCCCCTGAATTAACTTGATGTACAGGAGGTGGTCACTATCCCTAAGACTTTGGTGGGAAACCCAGTTTTTGGCTTATAGGGGGATTAAGAAAAGGTTGTCGGAAAACCCTGGGTCCCCTAGATGGGGGTTCGTTTGTCAATACTACTGATTATTTTCCTCCTGGCTCAGGGGCCCTTACTTGTTCCGACTGTGTTGGGATGGGTGGTGCGGACTCGGGTGAATTCCCCTCTGTCTCGTCGACTACCATAGGCAAAAACGTTTTGCATGATAGGATGGGTCATGTGAGTTACCCGAGATTACAAAAAATGGAAACAGACGACATCTTTTCTTGGCCCAGCACTGTCGGGAATCCTCGGGACGTGTGTCATACCTTCCTGTCGGGGAAATTCAAGTGGCTCCCACATAAGACGGTCGGGGGCTCAATATTAAAGGAATCTTTGAATAGTAAGGGATTTGAAGAATAACAGGCCCTTTTGAACAGGCCCTACAGTAAATCTGTGCATTTTATGATGTTTATAATATTCCAGTATGACCATTCACAAGTTTTTTCTTAATGGTGGTCACCGTGTGCCTATTTTAATGGGCGCGTGGAGAAAGCACGGTGGGTATAAAAGTTTGTCGGAAGTATTGCCCCGATTTGGAACGAGCTATAGTTCATATCATAATTTCACATTCGTCTAATCTTCTTCCAGGGAAAAAAATGCAGAGCAATCCAATTTGAGCAACCCATCAGGAAACCCCCCTGTAGATGGGGCCTGTGGGATCGTCTTCTTTCTTCGTGGTACGACACATTCATACATACATCTATTCCCAAGCACCACGAGCATAATTGTAGAATAAGGTGAGAAAAGCTTGGATGAAAATTATTAAACCATATTGATACGAGTAGCACTTGGAATATTTTACCACTTACACACAACTAAAGAAATATAACTGTTATGTCTAATTACAGCACAATAATTTATCTACCACCCTAAGGCCTCTGAATAAGCTCACGGAGAATTTGTCTTTCATCACTCAATCTGAACAAAAAACGTTTGTGAGTATTATGGCGCCAATAAAGCTCAATAAACACATACTCATTCACTAGAGAGGTCAATCAAGCAAAATAATTCTGAGCATAAACGTCACACGAAGGATAACTAGAGCCGGAATTACGTGCATAATTATAACATTGACAGCTATACATCTCTAAAACCAAATATGATCTAGGCATTTCGTTATACTAGAAATAATGTCTGTTTCTGTATTTACGGAGGTGCAGGCCCGACCAGAAATCCACATTTTCGGGGGGGGGGGGGGAAATCCTAATTCCCCCATTTCCCGACACAAATGGTTACATCGTAGACCTTAAAAACTAAACCCCAGTCATTATCCTGACTATAGAAGGTACTTAGTTAGCCTACTATAGCTTGGGATAACTCCCACGAAAAAAATTTTATAAACAATAAATTATAAATAATAAATAAATAAAACCAAGTCGTTATCCTGACTATAAAAGGTACTTAGTTAGCCTTCTACAGCTTGGGATAACTCCAACGAAAAAATTTTGAATTATAAATTATAAATAATAAATAAATAAACCCTAGTCGTTATCCTGACTGTAAAAGGTACTTAGTTAGCCTTCTACAGCTTGAGTTAACTCCCTTGAAAAAAATTATAAATAATAAATATATAAACCCTAGTTGTTATCCTGACTATAAAAGGTACTTAGTGAGCCTTCTATAGCTAAGGATAACTCCCACGAAAAAAAAATTATAAATAAAAAATTATAATAATAAATTAATAAATCCCAGTCGTTTTCCTGACTATAAAATGTAGTTAACCTTCTATAGCTGGGGATAACTCCCACGATAAAAATTATAAATAAAAAATTATAATTAATAAATTTTAAAAAATAAATAAATAAACCCTAGTCGTTATCCTGACTATAAAAGGTACTTAGTTAGCCTTCTAAAGCTTGGGATAACTCCACCGAAAAAAATTATAAATAATAAATATATAAATCTTAGTTGTTATCCTGAATATAAATGATACTTAGTTAGCCTTCTATAGCTTAGGATAACTTCCAGGAAAAAAATATAAACAAAAAATTATAAAAAAAATTATAAATAATAAATTAATAAACCCTAGTCGTTATCCTGACTATAAAAGGTATTTAGTTAGCATTCTATAACTTGGGATAACTCCCACGATAAAAATTATGAATAAAAAATTATAAATAATAAATAAATATACCCTAGTCGTTATCCTGACTATAAAAGGTAATTAATTACCTAGCCTTCTATAGCTTGGGATAACTCCCATGAAAAAATTTTAAATAAAAAATTATAAAATAATAAATAATAAATAAATAAACCCTAGTCGTTATCCTGACTATAAAAGGTACTTAACTAGGGATAACTCCCAAGGACTCTCTTTTGTAGCTACAGATAACTCATACGAACAAAATTATAAATAAAAAGTTATAAATAATAAATTAATAAACCCTAGTCGTTATCCTGACTATAAAAGGTACTTAGTTAGCCTTCTATAGCTTGGGATAACTACCACGAAAAAAATTATAAATAACAAATTATAAATAAAAAGTTGTAAATAATAAATTAATAAACCCTAGTCGTTATCCTGACTATAAAAGGTACTTAGTTAGCCTTCTGTAGATTGTGATAACTCCCACGAAAAAATTACAAATAAAAAATTATAAATATTAAATTATACATAGTAAAGAATTTTTAAAAAGTTCAAATTTCTGTTGGGGTTGAAACTCGCGATGAATTTGTTGAAATCTTTTATCGTCACATAGTGTCCATCAAGAAGAAGCAAGTCAACATGATGCTTACTTTCAACTAAGGAACTCACACGATAAACGCAAGGCTCGCCGTCCTTGAAACCAAAAACAGATATCGAAATGTTGTTGGCATTTTCGAACGCCACGATCTTGGATAAAGGAACTGGGTCCAACATACCAACAACTAATTTTTGCGCACGAGGAAGGTAATGTTTCGTATCCCAATCATGTTGCGAAGATGGAACCGAGGATATACTAGCCAACACGGCCCACAGAAAACATTTATCATCCTCTCTACACACGTTGACCAGTATGTCGGGACCTAATTTAAGCTTTTTGGTGAGCCCTACGTAACCATTTCCGGGAAAAGGTCTATAAATTCCAGTTCATAGTTCGGTGCACACACATTGCTTGACAACCCACCCACTTCCTTCCATTGCAAACTGTCCAATACTATGCAGAATTTTATTTGACGATTCCGAGAGAACCTCCGTGCTCCCCACTCTGACCAGGTTGGAATTGAAATAAGCTTTAGTAGTTTCTGTATTATCTATCGCTTTTTCGAAGAGAATTTTACATTTTACATTTTATGTTTACCATAAGACCAATATTTGTCCTCGTATTGTTCCATCAAAATCAAGGGCTCGTAGTGCATTTCATCAGACTTAAAATCCCGCTTGAAAGTCAAGAAGCAGCTGTTGAAAGCATTGCGTACAAGATCAAAACCTCCTAATTCCAAACTGAACCGCCTCACCCCGAGTTCGGTATCTTTCGTCGCCTCCGCCCAGTCTTTGAAATCGTGAATCATGTAGGACAAGGCCCAGTCGATTCTAGTATCCTCTATTATAGGTATGACTACAGATCTGACGTTGTTTACTACCAGGTTGAAATATGAGGGCATTTGAGAAATTATTCCTTCCATTAACCAGGGATTGAGTTTAGGAAAAGACAATTTAAGTTTTTTTTTGAAGACTTTCAAATTTCCCTTCCACGTTGTTTTATATTCCCTCCACACTTGTACTGTTTATACACGAGACTGTCCGAGTAAGTCACACCGCACAATTCGCAGGGTACGTTACATTTTTCTTAATGACGACTTTCTAGCTTCCGTTTACATCTGTTGTTACTGAACGTCTTTTTGCAGTATTGACATAAAAAAATCTCATTGTCAGACATCTCTCGTTTTTATCTTCATCAATCAACGTTGGTCCTCTTTTTATCTACCGAAACAGTCGCTTCGTTCGTCTCTTCCGACGAATGTGAAATCCTGGTGTGAACCGTAGCTTTTGCCAAATCGGGAAAATACTTCCGACAAGCTTCGCCGGAATATGCACATCAAAACTAGATTTTTTCAAGCGTGATCATTTTTCCATCGCATCAGTCGTGATGCGTCAAAACTTCATCGTAAGAAGAAACGAGTCCTCTGCAATCGAGACACGTACAGTTTAACACGCAAGGCTTCTGCAGATGATTTTCCACCTCTTCTCGTGATAAAAACTCAACTTTGCATTTCTTACACTGGAACCTCGAGACCACCTCGTACTTGGCAGTCATAGCTGATATTCAAACCTACGGAATTATTCACACCTTTTATACCCACTGTGCTTTCTCCACGTGCATGAAACCCAACTCGTAAGCTCACGGTGACCACCATTAAGAAAAAAGTCTGCAAAAAATAAAATTGGATGAACATGACTAAATGCACAGGTTTACTGTAGGGCCTGTTCAAAAGGACCTGTTATTCTTCAAATCCCTTACTACTTCTGCGAGGTTTGATGATTGGATTTAGTGGGTCCCTGCTCCTCTTTCTTTGATAATTTCCGCTACTTCTGCGTAATTGTGGATGCTCTTTTCAAGGTGGTTCTTCACACATTTGTTGCACGACAAGAAGGAAGGAGCCGAAGTCTTGATGGATGAAATACGTCGACAGCAAAACAACATGGGGTAACAGTTAAGAAGGTTTTAAACGACCACGGGAAAGAATTCTCCTTTTCCCTGGGCTCCTTCCTTTCTGATAATGGGACGGAGCACGTCTATAGAAGCATCCGGGTGCCTTAGAACAATTCAGTCGCAGACAGAAGTGTGGGGGATCCTCAAGTAGCTGACCCGGTGTTTACTTAAAGATGTGAATCTACCACTCGATTTCTGTGGTAAGGGGGTGTTGATGGTCTCCCACATTCATAATATGAAGAGTAGTGATGTTTTGCTCCGGAGCTGTCCCCTTACGAGTCTTGGGGCTTGAAGAAGAAGCCCTCTATCAATTTCTTGAGGTATTTGGGCTGTCTTGCGTATGCCTTTGTGCATCCTACGCAGTGGGACGACAAGTATGCATCTGCGGGTAAGCCTGCTGTTTACGTTGGTTTTGATGCCAGTCAGCGGGGACATAAGTTGTTTGACCCAGCTATCGGCAAGGATTTGCTGCCTTTGATGTGAGCTTCATAGAATCCATGAACTGGGGTGATTTCTTTCGCAGTGGGGGCCCAGGGGGCTGGGTTCACACTGATGTGACTACTTTTTGTGTAGGTTAACTGTCCATTACACGGTTAACTGCTTGTTTCTTTAAACATTCAGAGGACTATTTTGGACTTTTGTTTAGTTGCTTATTGTAACTGGTTGGGACAATGCTTCGGGATTTACTAACTGACACGAAATACCGTCATGCAGGTTTTGTTGAATAGTGTAATGTCCTTTATTGCTTAGCCTTTCGTTTGCTAATGAATTAGCGATTGCTATTTATCCTTACGCTTTATGGCCTACGGAGCCGTTTTGGATTTCTTTCCCCTTCCTCACGTCACCTTTTGCTGTGACACCCTCACGTATTGTGTTGTACTGTATTTTTCCACACTTCGGACCGAGGTCTTTGTTACTACAAACTACCAATATACTTTGCTTTTTTTATACGTTTTACCTGTGTTTTATTACTCGAGCTTCACACTCACCCTACAATGCTCATGTACACGTGACTATTGTACTTTTTTGTTCTTTCCCTTTTTTTACTTGATCTCTCCAAAAATGTGCCAACCAGAAACGTCGAAAATCTTTCGCCTTGTATTCAAGTTATCATGTACGACTCGGTTCAACTATCCTTTTTATTGTGTATTTCTGTTAAGACGTCCCAAATTGACCGTCCCCAATAAGGCAATATTAGTATGACAACAGGGGCTAATGGCCATGACTTGGAAGTTCCAGTTCCTGGTGTTCTAGTTGTGTGTAAGTTTGGGACTTGTGACAAGCCTGCTAGCCTGGATCCAGTGGATGGTGTGCAACTCGGTAATGGAAGTTGCTGAAGAAGTAGTTCCCTCGGTTACCAATATTTGAAACAGCCGTGAGGGCTACAAAAATCTACCTTTCGACTGGCGCTAGGCCAGGAGCAACATCACCATTTTGGACCATTTTATTTGAAATGTTTTTGCTAATTTTGTAAGCCGTTTACCTTGTATTAAATGTGAGTTGTATTTAGAAACGTGTTTGCGGTTATGCGTTAAAATGGTAGTAGATCGGTTCACGTAAATTGACCTCAACAAGTGGTATTCAGAGCGTTTTTTTCGCGATAACGTAAATATGGCAAACTGAAACCTAACGTTCCTTCGAAATTTTAATCCTCTTGTATGCAGTTAGGCTCGTATGCAGTTTCAAGACAGCAGAGACTTACTTCACAACAAGTGACGGAGGATGAAGCCATGCAAGAACGTCAAGGTAAACCAACGAGGATACAAGACGATAATTTCAAGATGTTTCCTTGTTTCTTCGAATTAACGGCAAGTATACGTTAAGTGCAGTCGAAGTCATGCCAAACAGTTATAATGATATTTAAACGTCAGTGTTTATACATTGAAAAAATCGTAGTAATTTCACCAGAAATAATTTAAAGGAATTGAAGTAGAACTAGTTGACATAGGACAGTGTACCTAGAAAGAAAGAAAACTCGTAAAGCCTAAGAAGTGTACAGTGATATTATTTAAAAATGGCAGATTTAAGTCAAAAGATGAATAGTCTTCAAATATCCAGTTATTAGACGGAAAAAATTTCGCATCCTGGTCTTGTCGTGTAGAAGCGCCCCTAAACAAACAAGGCATCTGGGGTTTATTCATGACAGGAAAAGCAAAACCAACCGATGATAAAGAATTAGCCAAATGAGAATTAGCAAATGAAAAAGCAATGGGGTTGATAACTTTAAGTGTCGCTCTGCTAAAAATTTAAATTCCTAGAAACTTAACAGTAGCTTATACGATTTGGCAACACTTGAAGAATATGTACGAACCCTCAAATGTGTTACGTTATCTAGCGTTAAGAAGAAAGCTGCACGATTTTCGTAAAACTGACGACTTGTCCGTAGCTGAATTTCTTGGACAAAGTTTTGCATTATTTCAAAGTATAGCCGATACTGGAAAAATAATCGATGACGAAGAAAAAGCATGCTATATAATTCTAGGCTTGCTTGCAAGTTATGATAATTTAGTCACGAATTACTTGCCACCCCTTAAGAAGACTGATAGCCTAATGTCTGAGGATATTGAACATTTATTGATCATGCATGAGTCAAAAGAAATTGCGTATACCCATGCTAAACCTGTTTCACAGTCGACGTACTTCACGACACCAAAGATGCCACAAGTACAAGGTGAGGTATCGTGCTATAGATGCGGTTGCAATGGGCATAAAACTCCAGCCTGCAGTACCCCAGCGGCCCCCCGCCCCAGAGCAATTTCGTGGAAAAGGACGTGCCCGTGAACGTTCCAGATGACGTGGATCACGACGGAATGCTAGCCGTCAAACGTCAGAAATTAATGCAAATATTGCGTGCTTCAACATACACAAAGTTTGTTGGAATAAAAGCATACGCAACTAAGACAGGTTTCAATCTTAAAAATGCAGTGATCATTGACTCGGGAACAGTACGTCACTGCACAAGTAATGAAAATTGGTTTCATACTAAATACGAAAAACCTGTTGAAAACGTAAAGTGTGTAACTAAGGCAACTACAGTGTCAACAAAAATAGAAGGTATCGCAAAAATAACTTCAAATGGCATAAATTTATCATTGCAGAAAATAATATTTTTATCTAAATTTTACATGAATCTCTTTTCTGTGGAACAGGCAATGAGATCAGGGTTAAGAATTACCTTTTACAATGATGTGTGTGAAATAATCCATAAGCAATCTGGCAAACTTGTAGCAACTGTTCAGTATATCGCAGGTTTATTTGTCATTAGCAATCCAAAAATTGTCGTAAGCAATCCAGAACTAGTGATAAATGCTCCAAACAACGTTTTATCTCTGGAAAATGACGGTTACGTTAAAATAAACTAAACTAGTGTTACTCCAGTTAAGCAAGAAATTAAAATGCATGAAGATTTCCCTACCACAACTAACCAAGACCAAGACTTAAATCAAGGTCAGGTGCGTGTTTTTTCAAAAATCCAAAATGCCTGAAAAATGCCAAAATAGTTCTCAAATGAATAAGCAAACTGAATTATGGCATAACAGATTTATGCACGTCTCCCCACTCACCTTAAAAAAATTGCAAAGGCAAGAGCATTAAGAGGTTTTTCTAGGCAATCCACCATTAAGCCAAAAAATAACGCATGTTCTACTTGTCTCCAAGGAAAGACAAAGCCATTTAAGACTGTTTTATCCAATCCTATTGTTGAAAGACTTAGGTTAGTGTACTCTGACGTAGTCGGTCCCATCCCGACGCCAACAATGGCAGGTTCCCGTTACTTTGTTACATTCATTGACTGTAGACGTCGTTTTGTGCAAGTGGCATTCATGAAATCAAAAGATCAAGTTTTTAATAAATTCTTTCAAAATAAATTAAAAGCTGAAGCTGCCACAGGATGTAAAATTAAGACTTTTATGTCCGATCATGGACAGAGTATCAAAACTCCAAGCCCGCCGAATTCATGCTTCAAAATGGCATTAAGCATCAGTTTTCACCACCCTACTCAGCATCCAGCAATGGAATTTCGGAACGATTCAACTTGACCATCATGAACCTTGTTAGGGCAACGTTAGTGCAAGCAAAATTTCCCACAAAGTTTTGGGGAGAAATGGTGAACACAGCAGTATTCATTCGTAATCATTGCACAGATGTTAGGAATCGTAATAAAGCTCCCAGGCAAATATGGTAAAATACGAAAGTTAAGCCAACCGTAAAATATTTTAAAGCAATCGGTTGTTTGTGTTTTGCTTTAAAACGGCCACTAAAAAGATCAAAACTCGATGCAAGAAGTGTACCCTGCATAATGCTTGGCTATGACCAACAATCACATGCATACAGACTCTATGACATTGATAACAGCAAGGTGATAGTAAGCAGAAATGTTGATTTTCAAGAGGAAGTGCTAGGTGCATCAAGACTGTTCAAAAACAATGTAGAAAAATGCGGTACTGATTTAAACTCGATCATTGTTGATCTTTCCTACAATCCAACGTCTGTAGAGGATGAAGCTGGTCAAGTCGCAACACTCAATGCAAGCCCAGGCAATGAAGCTCAAGGAAGTTCAGCAGCGACCCCCATTCAAGTCCATCGGCCCCAAACCCAAGTGACTGGACATAGGCTTAGGACTCCACTGACTATACAGCAGACCCCAAGGCGGCACACTCCGATTGAACAGCCAGTACCTACACCTGCTCAAGTGCCAGATGCAAGAATTACAAGAGCCAGAGCTAGACGTGAAGGCATGACCATACCTGAATTAAGCTACGGAACTTCGTCAGAGGGGGGAGATTCACAGTAAAGCAGCTGTTTCCGAAGTTCCTCAAAAAAAGCCCAATGAAGAAGATGAAGACTATATTCTCGCATTGTGTGCTATCACAAACGAGACGAAAAATGTGAAAGTAGCCATGTCCAGCCCAGATGCAAATCAATGGCATATTGCTATGAATGATGAATATAGTTCGCTTATAGCAAACGGGAATTGGGAACTCGTCGACCTCCCTTCAGGTACCCGCAGTATAGGAAACAAATGGGTACTGAAAATCAAAAACACGGAGACTGGTGAAGTGGAGGGTCAAACCTGCAAAGAATCGTTTCACTTTCCACCATGGAAAGCGAATATAAAGCCATTTCGCAGGGTGTCCAAGAGTGCCTTTGGACGCTTGAACATTTGTTGGAAACTGGCATAATTGGTCCTAAAGACAAGAAGCCCGTTACCTTGTACACCGACTCATAGAGTGTGTGGTCTCGCGCCGTTAGCTACATAGAAAAGGGTCTCACCAAACATATAGATATTATCTATCACCACGTACACGAGAAAATTGAGGACAAAAGTGTCAACATTGAATATGTGCTGACAAAGTTGAACCCTTCTGACATTCTGACAAAACCACAGTTGGGAGTCAGACACAACTATTTGACTAATTTAATGTGTGTTTCTCGTTGCAGATAACATCCCTGTTTTCAAAGGGGGATTTGTTAAGACGTCCCAAATTGGCCGTCGCCAATAAGGCAATATTAGTGTGACAACAGGGACTAATGACCATGACTTGGCAGTCTAAGTTCCTGGTGTTCTTGTTGTGTGCAAGTTTGGGACTGGTGACAAGCCTGCTAGCCCGGATTCGGTAACGGAAGTTGCTGAAGAGGTGGTTCCCTTGGTTACCAAGATTTGTAACAGCTGTGAGGGCTGACCAAAATCTACACTTCGACTGGCGCTAAGCCAGGAGCAACTTCACCTTTTTGGACCATTTATTTTGAAATGTTTTTGCTAATTTGTTGTAAGCCGTTTGCCTTTCTACCATGAAGGAAGGTATTCATGATTGCCTGTCTCCTGAATACAGTTTACTGTAAGTTGAACGAACCTTTTTTTTTTGTTAAGACCATTTTGGGGCCCCAGCAAAATATTGATCTATCGGAATCAGTTTACCCTACGAACATTCCACATTAACTTCATCGCATGCGTCGGACCCAGTCTAGAATGAAGAAAAATAACTTTCCACCTGTTGTTCAAATCATATTGTTCCATCAAACACAATAAATTCGTATGAATGCTATTTTATATTGAGGTTTACGGTCGTTCCTCCAGTTTGTGTGTCTCACCAGAAGAATGACTTATGCGTATACACGGACCTCATCCCCATCCTTACGATTTGGAGTTAATTTATTAGGACTTGCTTATAATACTCCAGTTCCTTCCCACTTTGGTACCATTTTGGAAACAAGTTTTTTCTTTGAAAATATATATCTTTGGCGTTAATCTTTTCCCGATATTCTGTGTTTGAAACCTAAAGGTAGAGCAACGTGATGCCCTATTATGGAACTATGCCCTAAACTAATGAACATCTAGCTTCCACAAATTTATACATAATTATCCTGTGCTACAAATTTGCCTATTGTTCAGCCACAAATCCAAATAATTGATAAACGTTGAATGGTTCCCCTCCGTTTCCACCATAGAGAACGTTCGAACTTACGCTCAACCCTTTTATTGCCTATTCTATCCAAATGTGACAAAACACCACCCTCGATTCTTTTTTATCCATTTCTCATATGTAGTTTTATCCTAGCTTTTATATCCTTAGCTTTTATTTGTACTAATCGTATGAGAAATAATAACTTATTAATCACTCACTCCAATTCTACTGCTTTTATATCACCATTTGAACCCCTTTATTTATCCTTTTTGACTCTTTTGTGTGTATTTTATGACAATGTTATCCCAACTTATCTTTGATAAACCTGTACGTATCTACCCCCGAGGATTGTGAACCAAAACCAGCTCTGTCTACCATGAAGTGTTATACCTTTGAAAAGGTAGGGGGAAGGCACGCTTAACTCTTGCCTTAGCATAATGAAATGACATGGGGGAAGTGACACGAAATACTGTCATGCATCTTTTGTTGCTTAGTGTAATGTCCATTATGCTAAGGCCTTTCATTAGCTAATGAATTAGTAATAGCTATTTATCCTAACGTTTCTGGCCTATGGGGCCGTTTTGGACTTCTTTCCCCTTCCTCACACTACCTTTTGCTATGTCGCCCTCACGTATTGTGTTGTACTGTATTTTTCCACCCTTGGGGCCGATGTCTTTGTCACTACGAACTACAGCCAAAACACTTGGCTTTTTTGTATACATTTTACCTGTGTTTTATTACTTGAGCTTCACGCTCCCCCTACACTGCTCCTGTACACGTGACTAATTATACTATTTTGTTCTTTCCCTTTTTTTACCTTCTCTTCTCTGTCCAAAAATGTACCGACCAGAATGGTCGAAAATCTTTTGCCCTGCATTCAAGTTATGTAAGACTCAGTCCAACTATCCTGTTTATTGTATATTTCTACCATATGGAAAGCAACCACGATTGCAGTTTACTGTAATTGAACGAACCTTTTTCTTTATTAAGACCATTTTGGGGTCCCAACAAAACATTGATCTATTGGAATCCGTTCGCCCTATGAACATTCTACATTAACTTTTAGCATGCGTCAGACCCAGTCTAGAGTGGAGAAAAATAACTTTCCGCCTGTTGTACAAATCATATTGTCACATCATGCACGATAAATTCGTATGAATGCTATTTTATTTTGAAGTTTATGGTCATTCCTCCAGTTTGCGTGCATCACGTACTAGAATGTGTTTGGAATTTCTTCCATTGTTTTCAAGAAACGGGGCTTGTGGAACGTGAAGGGCTGCTGCGTTCCAAATTCCACTCTAACCATTAAATCGACTTCTTTTACAGAAAACAACGGAATTTTTGTCAGCTTTGCCCTTCTAGTTATGAAAAAACTTTCATCTCGGACAAATACAAACCACGTTTGATTGTGTATTAAATTGAATGACACAAATAAATTCCTTGTTAAATGATCATATTGCTTCATAGAAGCATCGGTGGATTTGATAGGCTGCATGACGCTTATTATTATTATGGTATTATAGTCAAATACACTACGGTGATTATTCAATGATATACAATTCTTCTTACACCACGATAACGTGGTCACGACGGTCGAGTGAACAGCTTGACCAGCATTGGTTATTCGTTTACCGTTATCTAGGTACTGTGGGTCTCTCTCTGCTCGAATCAATTTGTAGTGCGCATCTTTTTAAGGATAAATGCCTTCTTCCAGCAAAGCATTTCATCAATCTCGTCTTGATTGTGTTTTCAGGTTCATTCTTGCTATCTCATGCATACTGCCGCAGCTCCCCATTCGTATTACCAATCATATCAAATAGTAGATTATCGCTCTTGTTGTAAATGTCTGTGTACAGTCGCTTAAACTCGTAATTGTACTCCCATTAAGGTGGGCTTTAAGCATACAGTCCGACATTTTTTAAGCCAATGGATTCTTGAGCAGAAATAAACTGTTAACATTAGCGAGAAATTTTTATTTTTATGTTTGTTTACTCTATCGATTTACACTACAAAAAGCTTTTCTGTTTTTCACTTTCACGGCTACCTTGACCTTCGCAACTAAGCAGCTCTTGGGATGCTATTCTTTGTATGGGGTGAATGTTTGCATAACAGTCGCTTAGCCATGTAATTGCTGTCTCATTAAGACAAGCATTTTTTATTGCACTGTCTGTCATCTTGAAAGCGAATGAACTCACGACTGGAAACACAAATCTTTTAATATTATCGGGTGGTTTTTTTAAATTTTGCTCAAAACACATTTTTGTTTTTATTTTTTTCTGCTTTTTAACAACTTGATGCGAAATTGTCTTTTTCGTCGATAGTGTTACTGCCACTGATTGCTCCCCAAATGGTACTGTTTGTAGAGGGTTGGAATCTTTACAGTTTAAAATTGCAAAATAATTCCTCCAAATAGCATCGGTTGATAGAGGATCATTTTTTGGCACAATTCCTGGCGTAATCATTTTTAAAAGACATAGCACAACACAAACATCTACTTTTTTATTAAAACGTTTTAACTAGTATATCTCAATAGTGTAGCTAGCGATATAATAAGACTCGCTCAAGTATTCATGAACATAGTCAGGTATTGCTTTTACGAATATGACTCACGTTAATCTAGTTTTGTAATATTGTAACACAACTCCGTAAACATCACACAATCCCTCTTCTAATATTTTTAAAGTAGGTTTGCAAGAGGGTCTAAAATACAACAGAGATCCTGTATAAACAGACAAAACTTTGTCTTTGATTGAGGACAGATATTATTTCTGTAGCGACATCCATGTCTATCTAGCTTTGAAATGATAGGTTTTTTAATTAAAGAGTATTTTGTATTACCATTTCATCTTTTCTCTCACTTGGGCTTCTAACTCGAGTTTACAGTCTTCCAAACCGGCATAAAAATTCCTGAAATCGTCCCACTCATCACTAATATTACATTGTAGATATACTTCAATGAATGGAAAGGTAGGTCTCAGCTTCATGTGGTCTAACATGGGATTTTATTCAAAATGTCTAACAAATAGGAGTAAGCGAGAGGGACATATGACACTGTCACGAAATTATATTTTTTTCATGATACTATTCACGCACCTTGGAAATTAGGTCCTATTTCATTTTTTCTTGTTTCATGTTTTTGTTAAAATATCATGTTTCAATGCCTGCAAAAAAAAAACAAGTTTCAAAATACACATTTTTCCCATTGATGAAAACGAAGGTATTTATTTTTATCGGCCTTCTTAGGTTTTTGTTTAAATTAATAAGTATTTTATATTACAATTTCATCTTTTAACTCACATGGGCTTCAAACTCGAGTTTAAGGTCTTCAAAACCAGGATAAAAATCTCTGAAATCATCGCACTCATCGGTAATATTATTTCGTAGATATACTTCAACGAATGGACAGGTAGGTCTCAGCTTCTTGTGGTCTAACATGAGATTTTCTTCAAAATGTCGACTGAATAGGAGTAAGCGAGAGGGACACATGACACTGTCACGACAATATACTTTTCACATGACACTATTCACGCAACTTGGAAATTGGGTCCTGTTTCACTTTTTTCTAGTTTCATGTTTTTGTTAAAATATCCTGTTTCATCCGTACAAAAAAAACAAGTTTCAAAATACGCATTTTTTTTGGAGGGGGGGGGAGGAACTCGGAGGTGAGGTTTTGTGGGTTGAGGAGCGCCATAGGTTCACCAGACTTGCACAGCACTTACGTGCCCTTTGGTAGAATTTACACTTCGTGATGGCGTGTCATCACGTGGGGTGTAATTTCTGGTCACAAGGGGATGGCAACAACATCACACTGGTATGTTGATGTCAGTTCTGATCAACTGGTAGAATTTAAAGTCGTTTTTCTTTTTTGGAATCTAATATAAGAGACACCTTTTTAAAACTCTTTTTTGCCACATTTCACCCAGATTTCATCCTCCTTATTTATGATACACACTATACAAACAATGATCATTTACTTCTTGTTTTACAAGTTGTAAATTTGGCATTTGGATATGTTTGGCTGGAATGTTAATTTCTTACACGCTTATGTAATAAGGTAGCATATACTTCAGGCTTTCGACTTCAACTATAATACTGCAAAAACGTGATTGAATGTTTAATTTGTTTACCTCATAACATGGGGCTGATTATTAAGTTTGAGCCACGACTTGCTTGCAGCATTATCACTGTGGTCTAAAATGTATTATTAAAGTATTGGTTTACAACACGTGCTGACATTGTTTACAAAAACAAAATACGGAAAGTGTATTTGTAGGTATTGGGGAAAACAAACTCATTACTGATTAAGCAATTATAAACACAAACTGAACTTCCTGTTGAAAAAACTGAGAACGTGTGTTTCACCATAAGTTGGGTGTTTTTTCTTAATTTATTGTTGGACACAGGTGAAAAGAGGGAAATCAACTGTTGAGTATAATGCACAGAAAAATCTGAAAATTAAATTAATACATACAGGGTGATTCATAAAGTACTGAAAAATAGCCCTATGAATGTTGGCTTATGAGTTGTAGATCATCAAATCTAATAAAGGTTTGCTATGTGCATCCCTTGAATTACATGTGTGATCTTCACCAGCACTTGACTGGGACATACAAGTCGTATGAGTAGTATTACAGTTCTGTCGTAGCCACCTTCTTTAAACATAGACATTGAACGTTACGTTGGGACGTGTAGGCCTGTGAGACATGTCCCCAAAGTACACTCTTGTGGAGAGGATTGAACTAGTCCTGCTTTGTGGCATAGAGGGAGCCAACTTCCAAACCATTGCAGCAGTTATTGATCAATTTCACCACCGCTATCCAGACTGAGACAGGCCATGTATAACAATGTCAATAATTTGTTGAGGAAATTTAAGGCAACAGGGTCTGTGGCAGAAGACTGGGGAGCATGTGGTCATCCACATTCGGCTACAGATGAAAAAAGTCAATTTTTGCGAACGAGTTCAGAAAAAACTTTACATATGATAATGGCTTTAACTTTCATATGACATAACTTTCCAGTTCAATAAACCAGAATGCACAGTTAGGACTGTTACTGCAAAAAAAAGTGTCGAAAGCTCTTCTTAAAATCAAACCGAGTATTTCCAGTTGGCCCAGATGGTCTATCAGCCTACCTTCTTAAAGAAATCAAACACGAAATTTGTGTACCACTTTCCTGGATTGTGAGTTGTCCATTAATACAGGTGTATTACCTACTCTGTGGAAAACAGGAAAAATTTCCCCGATTTTTAAAAAAGCAAAACATCTTACCCCTGTAGCTGTCGCCCCATTGTCTTGACCTGTGTTTCTCGTAAAATAATTTAAATAATCATAAAACAGGAAATGGTTGACCATATTAACAGAAATTATCTGCAATATAATAACCAATTTGGTTTTGTCGAAGGATATTCCACTTGCACTCAGTTATTATGCTCTTTACATTTTTCAACCTCACACACTGACCACGAGTCCCTGTTGATGTGATCTATCTGGATTATGCTAAAACCTTCGATTCAGTTAGTCACAAAAAAATTATTAATGAAATTACCCATCTATTGGTTTAGTAATAATTTATTTAATTGGCTCAAGGACTCTTTAGTTGGTAGGAAAGACTGGGTTGAGCCTGATGGTGAAAAATCCTCTCTTATTACTGTCACCAGTGGTGTCACTCAAGGATCTGTCCTAGAACCGTTACTTTTTAATATTTTTATTACTGACCTTAAATCTTCTAACAGCGACATCACTCTAAATAAATTTGCCGATGATGTAAAACAATTACACAGTCATGCAGTGGTGGATGACTCTACTCACAACAATTTGCAAATCGAACCTACAATCCTGGTCCAACGACTGGCAACTCTCTTTAGCATAACACAAATGCGAAGTTATCCATCTTGGCAAGAATAACTTTCAATTACTTACTATCTGAAGATAAAGGGCTGCCTGTTACATCGGTTACATTTATTACGGTTTATTCTTTTATTGTAGATTGTTCCGAGCTTTTGTTGTATTTTTTTTTGCTTTGGTTTTCCTTTTGTTTTTAAATTTGTGATTTTGGTTTTGTCTTTGTAATTTTGTGGACGGGTGTTAGAGGCTTGCCCTTCCCAGCTACCTTTTGCTTATTGTGCAAATAAACATCATCTTATCTTATCTTATCTAATTATGCTTCCCATAATTAAGTCTATCGAAGCAACCCCTCATACATCACAATGAGACCTTGCCCAGCATCTTAAAACCAACCAAACAGCCAACCATAGAATCCTTAAAGAACCGGGGGTACCATGGATACAAACCCACCACTCCAGAACACCTTCATGAGGAGAACTATGACAGAAGACTGCAATTCGCACAATTGGGTGTTGAAACCATTGATGGCGATGCTACATTTCTATGCCGTCTGGCAAAGACTGACGAGCTCATTATTTCATTACACGTATTACCTAACAAACAGAACACACGTGCATGCAGCATCACAAACCCACTTTACACAATTGAGGGACACCACCAACATAACCCTAGCACGAATGTGTGGTGCGGGTTGGTGGGTTCACTGTTGATAGGACCATTCTTCATTGATGGACCATAAATGCTGAACAGTATGTACAGGTGCTTCAAGATGTGATTTAATCATCCATCAAGAAGGAAGTGCCCCTTTCCCATCTTTATACCAACTGGTATTAGCTCGTTGGGGCTCTTTCCCACTTTGGACGCAATGTACAGAGTGGTTGAATCAGACCTTTGGTGGCAGGTGGACTGGGAGGGGAGGAGCAGTAGAATTGCCACCCAGAAGTCATTATCTAACCACTCCTGACTTCTTTCTATAGAGCTAATTGAGGAACAGGTTAGGCGCTGCACTACATCACCACAGGGACCGTTCAGGAGCTAAGGCAATGTATTGTTGAGGTCTGTCAAACAATTACACCGGATATGATTGAAGGAGTTTGGCGAAATCTTGATCAAAGGCTTCGCCATTTCATTGCAGCACAAGGCGGACTTTAGAAAATGTAGTGTTGAATTAAGGTGGATGTGGCTTATTTTCATTCCAAACCAGGAACTATCTAATGTTTATTTCTGATATCCGAGTAATGTCGGCGTTCAATCTAGCAGTTATGTTGTTTATTAGGCCAGATTAAGCAAGCTACATTGAACTACTACAAATGCACTAGGTTGAAAATATCAACGCATTTCAAAAATTGTTAGTTACATGTTCAAACCCTGAGTTCAGAATATTCATTAGAGTTGACCAAATTGTTTAGAGGTTTGAAAGATGTTTGGTTTGGCAATCCGAGTTCACTGACATACAATACGGTTGAAAATATCACCGTATTTCATAACATTTCAATTACGGGTTCAAACACTGAGTTCAGGAAATTCATTAAATTTGACTAGTTTGTTTAGAGATTTGCAAGGTTTTCGGTTTGGCAATTCAAATGCACTGCAATGATGAATACGGTTGAAAATATCATCGCATTTCATAACGTTTCATTTACAGGTTCAAACCCTCAGTTCAGGAAATTCATTAAATTTTACTGAATTGTTTAGAGGTTTGCAAGGTTTTTGAATTGGCATTCCAAATGCACTGCAAATCATGAATATGGTTGAAAATATGACCGCATTTCATAACGTTTCAGTTACAGGTTCAAACCCAGAGTTCAGGAAATTCATTAAATTTGACTAAATTGATCAGAGGTTTTCGGTTTTCAAGGTTTTCGGTTTGGCAATCCAATGCACTGCAATACCTGAATACTGTTGGAGATATCAACGAATCTCAAACCTTTTCGGTTACTGGGTATAAATCCAGGTTTCAAAATAAAATGTTGCACAAAGTTAATGAGGCAGGATTAGATGAGCTCACTAGGCTTGTAGCTTGGGTACGGGCTGTGCTATACCTGTTGAGAACATTTTACTTTGGGAGGGGGGGGGGGCAGGAACTACTATCTCATTCATTTATGAAGGGCTTTTCATTGGTACAATAACCTAAGGTGCCCTGTACAAAACTTGGCGTACTCGTGTGAACATCATCATTTTATTAGGTGTATCATAGGCATACATTTTATAGGCCTGCATTTCATAGGCCTACTTCTTACAGGCCTATTTTTTAGCACTTTATGAATCACCCAATATATATATATTATATGACTTAATAGTAGTTAAAAGATAAACATGCTACCTCTAAAGGTATCATTGTACATTCATGTCACGAACACCAATTTAATCAAATCAAAATTGGCCAAAAAGAAGCACCAAATGTATATTACTGTTAAATACAATAAATATTCTACTTTCCAAACGCAGAAGAAAGAAGCTGGTGAAGCAAACGACTGATGAGAGTGAATGCAATTAATAATGTTTTCATGGAAGGTGCCATACTTCCTATTATACGCTAAAAGAAAGTACTCGAGGACATGGTTGACACATTACCAGATGCGATGCAAAACAATCAAATCCTTTTTTTTTGTTCCGAACCTTTTTTGTTGATTTTTTATGTTTTGTTAATTAAATTATAGGATGATTAAATAAGCCTAACGTTTTGCCGACTTTATGCATAAACCAAAAAATAGCAATGTGTGGTCTCATAGAAAACTATTATTAACATAAACAATAAATATGTACGTCAAAGTAAATTGGCTTCAAGTTTATTCCTCATTTGTTTTCGTATTGGTTTGTGCACCAATGATTATGTAATGAATGCTATTACAGTCTGGCGGAATATCAACACTTATGCAAACGTACCGTCTTCATGGAGAGAACAATTGTTTATTTTGTCAGACTACCAGCATGAAAGTTTACTGCAAATGGTAATATCAGTGTTTCAAGAGAGCTACACGAATTACTTCATAGTTGAACTGGGAACACATTAATTATGCTATAATCATGGGTCACAATCTTATCACATTCATGAGCAAACAGGCAAAGTGTAGCTGAACCAAAAACCAGTACCAGTTGGCAAACCTATTCTCTTGCTATCAGTTATATAGTGTCATCCTTAGAAATCCTTTTACACCTGAACGTTAGGTCTATTGTATTGCATATAAATCAAATGCGTAATCTACTGGGAGTCTAAATGAATAGATGTGTTGAGAAAGTTCTGACTTTTATTAATATGATCTTCAGTTCTTAGTCCCCTTAGTAGAAATAAATGAAAAGATATTTTCTGCATTTAATAGTGACGGACAACTTTAATAAACAGATCTCTCTCAACTTAAAAAAAAAAGATGTAAACTTCACTTCATAATTAATAATGAAACATGTTGCACAGGAAAGTGCTAATGCAAAAAAGAAAAACACTTCCACCAGGGTTTTCTCATGATTGCTATGAAATGTGAGTATCAGTCTCTTGGTATTTTGTTGGAAATAATTTCGTTTTATGATGTCAACAAGGTACAAAACAGTATTGTAGTGCTGAAAATTATATGCCTCTTCATCTTGCATTCCTAGTGAGTTTAAGGCTTCGTCAGTGGGTTACATGTTTTTTGAATTTTCCCATTGTAGTCTATAGCTTTATTCAGAGGATTATTCAGACTACAATACACTAAAATGAAAGATTTTCACTTTTCCTTAAAAATCAGTAAAGAAATAAAAATTACTTACATCCATTAGAAGCAAGTGATTGCACATCCCCTCAGGTATACAACGATGTTTCAGCAAAGGAGTTACACTGAGAGTATGTCATCACTTTTCATGAATGGACCAAGGCTTTTATGTCTTCCAGCAAAGTGCACGGAAACATTATTACGATACTCAGATGTGAACTTTGGTAGGAAAGTTCTTATTGACCACCTTATATGGATGTTTTATACTGGTTTATTTCCTTAAGGTAATCTGTAATCTGGAAACAAAGTTAATAAAGCCACTGCTATCGGAATACGACCTGTATGGTCGTAAAGCATATCTGCAATTTTTGAAGTTCATAAAGTTGCAAAGTTAAAATGTTACGTCCAAGGAGGATGTGTTTGTACTGGCATACTTGCTTAAAGTATATTTGTAAGCAAGTAAAGTTCAAATATCAGTTTATAATGTTCGAGTTAAAACTTGTTACTTTTATAGGCTTATACCATTTTACTCGAACACCCTTTCTTAGTCATGGCCAAATAGGGCTGCTTCCGAAAGTGGGGGGTGATTGAGGCTTAATGGCGCGTCGACAACTTGGTCATTAGCGCCAACCTCAGTCACAGTGCAGTGGTCCGGGTTGCCACTGCACCACACATTACAGAGATGTTATTCAAACCCCTAATCTAAATCTCGTCATACATCTGTAGCTCCTGCAAAAATTGAAAAACACCGGACAGGAGGACAGACTTATCGCCCAACTGACGCGCAATGTCATGCGGAAGATGGAAACGACGACGAACACCATCAAGACGGCGACAATCAACAAGTAAGTGCCGGACCGTAAGTAGCCGTCGACACCAATAACAGTCAGGAGGGTCAACCCCCCGCAAAACGAAACAATGAGTAAGTCGGGTGTGACCAATGCGCAAACGGGCCAACAGAACCTCCTCACGGCGACTGCGGCGACACGCCGAGTGCCACTCCTCGACAGTGCCTTTAATGGCCCGTAATTTATTACCGTCCTGTCTGTCCCACAAGGTTTGCCAAAAAGCGTGTAACCTCAGACACAGAGTTGGAAAGGCGTCTGAGGGAACAAGGCTGAGATCCCTACCGAGAGGGCCAGAAAGGGCCCCTTTCGCAGCAGAATCAGCTTGCTCATTCCCCGCTATCCCAACATGGCCCGGGATCCAGCAGAAAAGCACGGTTTTCCGCTGGCCAGGCAAGCGGGAAAGCCAAGCTTGAACACATTGTGTCAAGGGATTCCGAGGATTGTAATTCGCCAAGGACTCCAGGGTACTCATGGAACCACTAAAGATAATGAAATGCGTGCCCTGAAGGTCAAGGATCCATTCCACCGCCAAACCAAGAGCCAAAAGCTCTGCAGAAAACACAGAATAGCCTGATGGAAGGCGATGGGCAACCGTTACTCCCTTACACACACAAGCACAGGCCATGCCAACGTCGGACTTCGACCCATCAGTAAACAGGCGCTGATAACCGACGTACTGAGAACACAGCCGCCGGAACTCCTGTAAGTACTGCGCAGGTAGAGTGGAACCCTTTGGGAGGGACGCCAGAGCAAAAATGAAACAGCCACTTGGGACAAGCCAAGGGGCAACCAAGGGGCTGCTTCCCAAAGTGTAGCTTAAAGTAGTAGTAGTAGGTACGGGTTGATAAACCAAGTCTGTAATGGTGGGTTTCAAAGTACCATCGTGAAAAATCAATTTACACCTAAATGTTAAGTCACAAAAAAGATGTACACTTATAAATTGACCATTTCGTTTCAAAGCAAAAATTTGTCACTTGGGTAGTTAGCTAAGTTGTGAAAACAGCAATAGCAAAAGCTTCTTTAATCTTAGGCATTGTCAAACTGGATTGTGTTGCATTATAACTTGTCAAGAATGAGAATATTTGTTGTTTGAGTACAAATGAAATGAATGCCAATTCCCGCCCGCCATCCGCTGCTCATCAAATTCATTGGTTTTGGTTGAACAAAATTTAGTGAAATAGGCTAATGTTTATATTATGTAACGAATGTAGCAGTGAAAGATCGTAGAACGTGGTAAATTGGAACTGTGTTACCACGTAAAGTTGTTCTTGAAATCCATTAACGTTTTAGCAATTTGAAACGAATGACAAGCAAGCTTGAGAATCCACGTTAGGTAAGCATTCTTGTATTTCCCGTTTTAAACAGTTCTTCAGACTCCATGTTTCACTGTTCTTGATTTCTCATTTTTAATGTTCTCGAACCGACTTTTCCTATATGCTGCTCACATGGATTCTTCATGACTGTATCTACGATGCCATGTATGTGCATTTCACGTAATTCCAAGACGCCATGGGGTCTTGTCGCTGCTCTGCTAATGTGGGATGAGGACGTTGAGTTTCACATGTTCCCTCTTTTTTCCTTTGACTGCTAAACTATGCGTAAGGTCTAGATTTGAAGAGCCGAACTGAAGCCACGGTAGGGTTGTTGTCTCTACCCGCCAAACAATAGTAGGAATCACTAATGCGTTTTGCAACCAAATCCAGTGTTAGTGCCGCCGCAACATAGAGAGTCGCAATAATAGGTTCCTATTCTGGATTTTTGATCCCGAAGTCGTAGTAGATCCTATCTGACTCACTTAGATTTATCCTAGCATTGATGGGTAAATGCATCTGCCTTTTATAAGTGTAAGGTACCCAGTTTTTGTACAATTGTTTTTAAAGTTAGTGTTGTGTAGCAGATTGAGATCCTTCAATAGCATCTCTGGGCCTGATGCATTAAGTCGGGTGTTGAGGTTATCTTGGATGATTTTTGTTTACAGTGCTTTCGAAATAATTGATCAGTAGATAGTAGATAAATCAGTAGATAGGGGAAAAACTGTAGGATTTATTTATTTTTTATTTATCCAGGTTTACATGTTGACTCTGGCCTTACAGCTGGTGATTTTGTATTATTTTTTCCAATTGGCTTGATGAGTGTAAGTGGTAAGATTATTATCCCTCTCAGGGCATTTGCCATTATTGTAATAACTTGTTATTGTTATTTGTTGTGTTGGAAGACGGTGTGGACGGTTCCTACAGAAAGCTCAGACAAAGTAGTTGGAATAAACGCCAGTTTGGTTTAATTCACTAGGGTTCGATCCCCAAAGAAAAACTAACATTTACGCATCAGCATGAACCAAAAACAGCCATCCCCAACCATAACAGGCAACAATGTTCAAAGGTTATTAACCACGACAATGCTTACAACAATATATGCATGCATCCATTGTATACCCCGCGTCATCCCCCAGACATAACCTTTACATTGCATATAGGTTATACCCAATGCTCAAAAGAAACGTATAATTATTAAGCAAAACATGCAAAGAAATAATATTTCTAAAAACATGTGTAATCACTAATACTTGCTGTGACCAACAAATAGTAGTTTCGTAACCCGTGTACGACAACTGTAACACAAGTATATTAAGACTTGACTAAAATTAAAAAGGGGTAAACTGAATATTTTTATGGTAGAAACATTAACGCTTAACCATCTAGAACCCCTCACAAACGTTACAAGAGGTGGTCATTACGAAAATACTTCAGCCGAAACCTAAAAGGAGGAAAAATTACGCAATCATTCCAAACCAAAATGGTTACGCATTACAGTTGTCGATTTTGATCCCGTGATGTTTTTAGTCAACGAATCAGCAGGCATGCATTTCTATTTTAGGGTAAAACTTAAGTTCAATGTTGTTCTTTGGAACTTCGTCTCGAATATAATTTACCCTTCACAAATAGTGTCGTGATTGCACATTTCCACCATTCACAATCAGGTCTACACAAGATTTGGAATCTGTATAAATTGGCACTGGATAAGCAAGCAAGGATGTACACAATTCAGACAAGAGTCCACGAAATAAGACAAGTTCTTTCACTGCCTCGCCCATAGCCATAAGCTCTGATTCACAACTAGAATGTGAAACTAAGGGTTGTGTTTTACTCGTCCAGAGGATTGGCAAATTACCAAGGTTAATCAGCAATCCAGTTACTCCTTTGCTGCCTGAAACTGAATCCCAGGAAGCATCGCAAAACACACGTGGAGGTCCTAGTTTGCAATTGAAATAAATAATTTTCTGATCTTTGGTACCTTTAGGTATCTCCAAATACGTTTTAACCTGTGTAGTGTGGTACTTTTGGGTCACCAGATTTCCTTGCTAATTGCACCACATTGTAAAGTATGTCAGGCCTTGACTGTATAGCCAAGAACATTAATTTACTAAACATTTCTAGGTAAGAAGTTTTTTTCGATTTGGTCTGAAGTTGAAGTCTCCCAAGACTTAAGTGTAGCTGAGATGGTTTTTACAGGATTTACGTCATCAAGGCCAAAAGTAGCCAATTTAGTTTGGATATACTTTGTATTTGACAAAGTAATGAAATCAGGAGTATGTTCAATTTCATAGCCAATGTATTTTCACTTCCACTTCAGTCACTTCCAAATGCTTACGCAAATTGCACAGAAAAAGATTATGAATTTGCTGTGACTTTGAGCTAATTAGCATATCATCAACAAATAAAGAGACACCAATGCATTATCACCAGATCTTTAGATGAACACACATGGGTCATATTGCTACTTTACAAGACCTACATGGCTTAAAATGTCACTAATACATTGATACTAGTTTCGCCCGGATTCGCTTAGCCCATAGATGTATTTATGTAATAGGCATACTAACTAGCACCCATGCTCCCCTGCTGGATAAATCCAGAGGCTTGGCGTAGATATACGACACGTGACACTTTACTGAACAAATAAGCAGTGACTGTGTCGAAGTAAAATAATTGGGGCCCAAATTGTATGGATAAAGCTTTCACTAGCGAACAGATGAACTTCTCACAGTAGGAAAATATGAAGATAAATAATCCACTTTGACACGTTCGTTCCACGCAGACGCAGCAGTGACGAGGCGTGTGTTCAGCTTGAGAAGCGAACCATCGGGTTTGTCTTTCTGGTAAAAATTGATTTGGAGTTAATTACTCTGACATTGGGCGGACACGGTCCAAACTTGGTACGCTGCCATCGAGTCTAATTCCAACTGCATAGCTGTGAACCTTCTAGTGGCGTCGATAGATTCCATGGCTTCTTGAAAGTCCCAAGACGTAGGAACTGTAGTTAGTGCAGTAATGTGACGAAGTAGGACATGTACCTCATCAGGATCGTCTGCATGATTATTCGAATCCAGGTGCAGGTTGGAAATGGTATTCACACAGTGATCCTGTTGTCGTTACGCTGCACGGGACTCATCCATCATGGCTTTAGTGGTGTCAGAAGGACGACCATGACCACGGTGAGGAACTTGAATGGGCGGAGGCTGTGCCAGAGAAGGATCTTGGATGACGGGTAGCCCTTGGCGGCAACGAACAGGTGAGTCATGGTCGACATTTGTGTTAATGACAGCCAGAACTGATGGTGGTGCATTCGGATAGATCACATCACCACCGGCTGTGCGCTCATCAAAACGGTCTTCGCATGATGAAACTATTGTGCGTGTGTCGATGTTGAGGAGGCGGACGCTGACATTCTGAGTGGTGTACCCCAAAAATATTGCGCGGTGTGTCGAAGGTTGAAACTTCTGTCGATATGGGTGTGGTAAGGTATAATCGGCAAGACATCCAAATGTGTGAATATGTCTACCGGAAGCCGGGTAACGCATTGGGGCCCACCGTCCCATCAGCGTTTGTTGTGGGCAATCATAGTGGGCTTGTAGGTAATATGTTATGTATGTAAACAGCTGTCTCTACTGCGAATCGCCAAAAGCGTAGAGGAAGCTTGCTATGCTCCAATAACATCGTGGCTAGTTGGATTGCACTGGAAAAGGTTCGTTCAAAACGATTGGATTAGATTCCAGCGAGTACAGACCTGAATAATAATGTTTAATTCCATGGTGCATAAGGAGGGACTCAAAACACTGAAGAGTGCCAAATGGGCTCGTTGTCTGTGTGTAGGGTCAAGACGGATTGCGATGTTTCATTCTGCCGTTGAAGGAGAAAAGCTTAAATAGCACTGAAGACGTCAGATTTGTGTTGAAGGAAGAAGGGGAAAATTCTTCGAGAATATTCATCTACTAACTGCAGGAGGAATTTAGTATTTTGGTAATTTGGTTCATGGATAGGGCCTGTTAAATCCGCATGTAGAATCTGAAGTAAGCATGAGCTTCTAATAGGGACAGACTTTGAAAAGGGGAGGCGTTTACTTTTGTATTGTATGCACGTCAGACAAGGTCACATGATGGAAGAGATGCCAAAATTGACACCTGTTAAGAGGGACTGCGTAGCGATTCTGTCCATCACAGCATAGAAGGATGATCCAGTCGTTGATGCCACAGTTGACGTGGCGGAAGATCATTCGGCAAATTCTCATAGTTTGGCACAGAACATGAAAGTTTAGGTTGACCAGCCAGGGACACAGTGAGGAATACTGCATTCTGGATGGTGCGTTCGATCTGGGAGGATTATATCACTCTCCAGTTTATAAACGTTGTTCATCAAGAGAGGACCTCCAACGAGCAACATTTTCTTTTTTAGCAGTTTGAAACTAAGATTGCCCTGCAGCACAAAAACGTAGAAGTAAGGTTGGCCGCAGCTTGTTCTGCAGATAGTACATCCTCAAGGTGCAATGTTAAATATGAGGTCTTGACCTAAACGGTACTCTGTAATGTAGCTACAATGCTTGCTCCGTTACTGGCTAGGTAAATTTTTACGTTGGCAGGTTTGGGCTCGTGCAGCCAGTTGACACGTGACGTGATGTGGCTCGTGACATCGCTATCTAGCACGAAATAACAGTTGGCAGGAATGTAATCTGCACAAGTTGTGTTAAGCGAGAGAGCCATTTCACTTCCCGAAGGGGGCAGAGCGGCAAAATTGACATCGGATTGTGATAAATGAACTGTGTCATAAGGCAGTAAGTCATCCAAAGACAATCCTTCGTCCTCTATATTATCATCCAGGTCAGCAGCAGCTTCCGTGTGGAGTTGATGCGCACGTCGTGAAGGTGGGGCTCCTTTACGGAAGTTCGTCCGGGGTGGTGCTAGAGCTGGCAAGGATGTTGTAAGTGGGGGACGAACAGGAGTAGAGCTTTGTTTGAACTTTCACAGAAATATTGCTTCTTTGCACGGCAGATTCCTTCGTGGTGATTGAAGCGACGACTCCAAGTGCCCTGGATTGGTAAGCCTTTGATGAGCAGTCTTTGGTGGGAACTGGTAGGGTCTCCTCTTGACTTGGTGGAGTCTCTAACATCTAGGCGTTTTGGACGCTTGCTTGTGAGGATCTGTTGTGGTCTGAATTGCAAGCAGTCACTGAGCCTGGTAGATGGTTGTTTTTCTTCAGCCTGGTAGCGATGCGATTCGTCGACAAGAAGTCTTTCAAAAACATCTAAAGTTGGTGTGTCGAGTATAAAAATGGATGCCTTCACAGATGCCCACTGGGGTTGACGTATGCCCTTGAACCTTTGAACATTATTGCATGTTGTATTGTATTGTATTGTATTGTATTGTATTGTATTGTACAGTTCCTACAGAAGGCTCAGACAACGTAGTTGCAATAAATGTCAGATTGGTTTAATTTACTAGGGTTCTACCCCCAGAGAAAAACTTACTTACGCATCAGCATGAACCAAAAACAGCCATCCCCAATCATAACAGGTAACAATGTTCAAAGGTTATTAACCACGACAACGCTTACAACAATATATGCATGCAACCATTGTGTACCCCGTGTCATTATTATTATTATGATTAATTTGTGATAATTTCTGAAAATTAAAAGTATAACTACTAGAGATGGACCGATGCGTTCTAAGAGGTAAGTAATTACGTACTGAAAAGAAACTGGGTTGATTTATACCATATTTAACTGAGAATCATGGTTTTTGTGTGTCTATCGGTGAATCAAAAAGTGGATGCGTACAGAAACTGCAGAATTAATCAAAGAGGAGGAGGAATCCTCCTCTTTTTTAATGAAAATACAATACGTAATGTGATTTGTAAAAAGGTAAAATTTATAACAATGAAGTGGTTTCTAGTGTTTTCGTCTTTAACAAAAATGTGTTTGAAGTAATAGCCATTTACAAAAACCCGTCGTCCAGCACGCAACATTTTATAAAAGAACTTAAAGATTATATTAAAAATATCACAAAAAAATATCAATATTCTCCTATTTTGGAAGGCCACCAAGATTCTAATGAAAAATCACTGAAGGATTCGAGAATTGTATGGCTGCATTGGGATTCAATACTCATATTACCTCACCAACAAAGGAGGAAAATAGAGAAAACAATTAGTTAAATCTTGCATAGACCTAATTCATAGCAGAGTGAATAATTATCAACATCTCTCATTTGTAATTAAAATAGCTGATCATTATTTTACAGCAATCCAGCTGTGGAATGATGATGATTCCAAAAACGAACAGGAAGCTAAAAATTACATACAACAGCCGAACCATAAAGGTATTACCTTACAATTAAAAAATTACGACTGGTGCTACTTGCAGTCATTTGAAGACCCAAATGAGATATATAAGGAAATTGAAAAAGTTGTAAAAAATATGTATATTAGAATACAATTTTAAAACTAAATGTATATATAAAAAATAAAACAAATCATAGACAAGAATGGATGAATCAGGAAATAATAGAACTAATTAATAAAAAAAATAAACTATGAAATATCATTTCAAAATTAAATATAACTAGTACAATACTAATGGAGGAATATAAAACCCTAAAAAAACGTTGCAAAACAAATAAAAAATACTAAAATGGGATTTTATGCATCCTTTTTTGAAATGCATAAATCTGATAGTAAAAAAGTGTGGAACAAAATACACACAATTTGTGGTAATAAAAGAAAATCTAAACGACCAAATAAAAAAAAATTTTCCTGAAATTGATGAACAAACACTCTGTAATAATTTGTCAAAATATTTTTTCAAAAACTAGCATCAATTCAATCTACATCTCAAAACCGACTAAAAATTTAATTATTTCAAATATGTTGAACTTTAAAATGAAGAAATCATGCGGGCATGATGGTTTTCTCCTAGAGTTTTTTGTTAACAATAAAGAACAAACTGCAAACTTTATGAAAATCCTTATCGATGCTATTATTGACTCTGAACTGTGGCCTGATAACCTTAAAAAACAAATAACAAGACCAATTTACAAAAAAAAAAGAAAAAAATCAATATGGCAATTATCATCCAATTGCTTTACTGCCAATTTTTAACAAAATAATTGAAAAATACTTCGCAGCAGCATTTATAAATGTTTAAATAAATTTCACCTACTAAATAAACATCAATATGGATTTAGACAGGGAATTGTAACTTTGTATGGACTTAGTCTTATTAGCAATATAATTTTGAATGCATTAAATAAAAGTAAACACATTCGTGTAATTGCTACAGACTTAAAAAAAGCATTTGACACTATAGATAATAAAATACTTCATAATAAACTACATAATATTGGTATTCGTGGAAAATTACTTCACATTCTTGATAATTATATGAATAATCGACTGGGTTGAAATTGCAGATAAACAAAGTGAATGGATGAATGTCCGATACGGAGTACCTCAAGGTTCAATTATAGGCTCTCTCTTATTCATTATTTATATTAATGATATTATTGAAGGAAAACTTCAAGCCCAAATTATTTTGTATGCTGATGATATTCTTTTAGTATCTATAGGGAAAAACCAAGAAATCATAGTTCGAAATCTACAGATTTTAATAGCGAAATCAGTATTTATATATACTAATGAATTATACATTATTAATGATAAACTAATTTTATGCATATAGCTACTTCATATACTGAAAAAAAATTGTGTCATACACTCACACTGTGAAAACTGTAAAAATAATGATACATTTACCACGTGCCCTGTAATTAAACAAGTTGCTTCTTTAGGTTATCTGGGAATTGAAATCAATGAAAATTGGAAATTTTATACACGTATTCAAAAATAAAAAAATAGGAAAATTATACCAACCCTGTATATGGTCAACAGCATGTTTGGAACCAAAATTAAGAAGACACTGTATGAGTCTTGGGTGTTTTCACAGGTCAGATATGCTTGTACCATTTATGGGACAACAACAAACAGTTATATTAAAAGTTTACAACGGACTTTAAATAAGGCTGTAAAGGCATTATTTGGTAAAAGGCATACAATGTCCACAAAGGATATAATTAAGAGTTACAAGCTTTTAAACTTTTCAAATATGTATAAGCTCACTGTCATTACTTATAATTACTTTAACAATACATATCAAACTAAAATAAGAAGACAAGGGAGAAAAAAATTGGCCTTGGCTTCAGGTGCCTACTTGGAGAAATTCATTTGGTAAATGATGCCTTAAAATTATTATTCCATCCATATTAAATGATATTCCATCCGATATAACAACGATTTTAACTAGAAATAATATTTAAAAAACATATCAGGGTTTGGTTAACGAATCACAATTGATAATTATCCTATTCAATGTGGTGAGGGTAGATATGCTTGTTAGCCCATAAAATATATGAATATGAACACACAATACAATATAATATAATAATAATATAATAATATAATAATATAATATAACATAATACACAATATAATGTAACACTTTCATCGTTCAAAGTTAACATTTGTGTAATAGTGCATAAATCATGTTGTATTGCTGCTCACACAAGCTCATGAAGCTTCGAGCACTGTGTTTGGCAATAAATTATGTATTAAGTATGTATTATTATAAATTGTGATAATTTGTGAAAATTAGAAGTATAATGGACTACTAGACGTGAATTGGAAGTTCGACATCTAACGTCTAAGAGGTCAGTAATTACTTACTGAAAGAAACTGGGTTGATTTATACCATGTCTAACTGAGAATCAAGGTTTTTGTGTATCTATTGGTGGATCTATTGGTAATCAAGAAGTGGATGCATCCGGAAAAGTATGGAAGCTGAATGATTCATCACCATAACGTACAACAAAGAAAAGTGAAAAGTACGGAAGTGTCAAGGGAACAAGCAGAAAAAATCAAAAAAAGCTAAAAAATCGTAAAATGTCGAGGTGCCAAGAATGTGAGGAGAAGCAGTGGAAACAAGGCGATTTCGTAACATGTAATGGGAATTGTAAAGGAAAATATCACTTTGATTGTTCAAATGTAAGTAGTGCGATATGGAAAGCAATGGGGATGAAAAAGCAGGCAAAATGATGTTGTTTAAGATGCAGAAAACAAAAAGCTTCATATAGTGAAGGAGAAGAGGAATCAATATCACCAAAAACATGAATGAAATTAGAAAACTTATTGCTGAAATGGAAGAAACAATACTGAAAGAAATAAAAGATATGAGAAGAGAAATGAAAGAAATAAAACAAGAATTTAAAGAAATGAAAAAAGAATTTGGAGATATGAAAAATGATGTCGAGTTCGTTAAAAATACGAATGAAGATCTAAACAAAGAAAATGCAAAACTGAAACAAAGAGTAAAAATAATAGAAGAAGGAAATAAATGAAGAGGAAAAACAAAATGGAAAAGTACATGGAGAATCAAAAGAAATAAAACTTAAAACGATAATGACATATCAATATAATACGAACAGAAACATTGAAATTGCAAATGTGGAAGCAAAAGAGAATGAAGACCTTAAAGAAATATGTGAACAAATAGCCAGACAAATTGGAATTCAAAATTACAAAGCTGAACAAATTGATGTTATGCCTAGACTAAATACTAGGAACTAGGTGAAATCTGCTGCAATTATTGTTCAGTTTAAACAGAGAATAAAGAGGAATGAATAAATAAGAAAAATAAAGTGGGCATTAATAATAATGTATTGACAATGGAAATGCAAATAGTATCTACATAAATGAAAACATGTCCACATACTACAAACAATTATTCTGGAAAGCAAAAGAATTTCCGAGTGCCAACAATGTGAAGTTTGTATGGTTTAAGTATGGGAAAGTTGTGATGACGAAAAATGAAAATAAGCGAGTTATAGTAAAGATAAAGACAGAAGATGAATTTAAACAACTAAGAGCAAATGGATGAGGACAATGAAAATGAAATTATTTTTGAATGCATAAATGGTCTTGATTGTTGGGTACAGAATAGGGTGGGTCTAAAAAATAAAACTTTTGCATATCAAATTCTAATAGTGCGGAAAAGTTGTGTATTAGCATGCTAATAAACATTAAAAAAAACGAAAGAATTCCTATAATTAATCTTCAGTTCGCGCATATGGCCTAAAGTTTGCCAAAAATTACAAAAAAACACGAAATATTAACAAACGGCGAAAAAAACTGTTTTTTCTTGTATGATAATCTTATAGGGAGGAAAGGTTACATATTTGCACGTTAGTTTTCGGGAAAATAATGAAAAAATTCCTGTGATTAATTTTCAGTTCGCGCATAGGGCCCAAAGTTAGGGAAGAAAATGACGAAAAACACCAAACATTAGATTAAGGCTCAAATTTTACAAATTACGTTTTTCAAATTCTAATTGCATGGAGGTACTTCATTTTAGTTTCCTTATAAAAGTCGCATATTAAAAAATCTCCTGTTATATTTTGAGTTTGTGCATAAGGCATGAAATTTGCAAATTTGATGAACAATCTGTATTATGCATTTTTTCAAGCAGACGAGCACTGTCGTATTAAAAATAGATACAAGGCAGTTTTTTACTAATTTGTTCCTATTAGCGACCCTAATACATCACTTTGAAGGTCTTACACCATTTAACAACATTTAATTTCGAAAATTATGTTGGTTTGCCAGTGTCAGTTATGGACGTTACCTTGAAATAGGATATCTGGTTGAATTTTGCATCAAAGATCTTGAGTGCAAAGTTGTTCTAATGCATCCATCTCTGTTATTTTCCCCACATACTTACCGGCGGACTATGTAACACGTTTTACGCACCTTACAACTGCCTGGGTATGGCATGGGAAGTTTAAAAATTCAAATTCAGGCAGTTTTATTTTGCAGCAACGATGAAATATTCGGTTGTCAAGCTTTCCATCATTGGAGGGGGCGACAGCTGACATTTCTCACTCAATCAGCTCCATGTAATCTGTGACACAAAATTTATTGAGGGTGGAATAAAAGCCCTAACAGATTTCCGTTCAGCTGTTGATTTCTTGCTTTCAGTATCCTCCTGTAAACCAACTCTCGTATGCGTTGCCTCTCATCCACTATCATACGCAACAGCATGTTCTCTGGATGACAGAAGAACATGTTTCTTTAAACCACTGCATGGTGGAAGTGAGTGACTTTGTAGTATGTCTCATGTAAAACAATACCAATTGATGAATTTCTTAAGAGGATTGGTGATTATTTTAATGTTGTATGGCAAATGCCTCGTTGTTCGTACGACCTTAAAAATATGCGTATTGAGAGGCAACACATATGAGAGTTGGTTTACAGGAGGATACTGAAAGAAGAAATCAACAGCCGAAGGGGAAATCTGATAGAGCTTTTATTTCGCCGTCAAGAAATTACGGTTCCAAAGAACTACATGGAGCTGATTGAGTGTGAAATGTTATCTGTCGCCCCCTCCAATGTTTCTTAACAACCGAGATTATTTCATCGTTTCTGCAAAACTATGCCTGAGTTTGAATTTTTAAACTTCCCATGCCATACCCAAGCAGCTGAAAGGTGCGTAAAACTGTTACCGAATCTACCGGTAAATTATGTGGACAAAATAACAGAGATGACGACATTGAACAACTTTGCACTCAATATGTTTGATGCAAAATTTCGACCAGAAATCTGATTTTTATATAACGTCCATGACTGACACTGGCAAACCAACATAGTTTACGAAATTAAATGTTATGAAATGGGGGCAAGACCTTCAAGGTGATGTATTAGGATTAAAGTTGAATAAAATAAAATCACTCATAGGAACAAATTAGTAAAAAAAAATAGCTTTTGTATCTATTTTTAATACGATAGTTTGTCTGCTTGAAAAATTACATAAATAGACATTTTTCATCAAAATATAAAATTTCATGCCTTATGCACAAACACATAATATAGCAGCATTTTAAAAACACGTCAGTCTTATCAGATAACTAAAATGCAGTACTTCCACGCAATTAGAAGTTGAAAAACTGAATTTATAAAATTCGAGCCTTAATCTAAAATTTTATGTTTTTTCGTCATTTTTTGCAAACTTTAGGCCCTACGCACGAACTGAGGATTAAACACAGGTTTTTTCATTATTTCCTGTTAATTAGCATGCTAATACGCAACATTTCTGCCCTATTAGAATGTGATATTCAAAAATTTTGTTTTTTTCGACCCACTCTAGTATGGAATGACACATCAAATATAATATAATATAATATAATACAGTAATATAATATAACATATATAATATAACAATATAATGTATAGTAAACTATAATATAGTATAACA
>JAHWFP010077241.1:41922-63856 GCA_023313725.1 Lithobius niger
AAATAAATAACAAAAGAAAGTAAGTGGAGTGATAAAGCAAAAAATTGCTGATCATTTTGTTGTTTCTTTCCCTTGGGAAGTATGAGGATATACAAAATGTTGAAAAGGAAGAGAAACTTGATGATAATGAATTAGATAATGATATAAATAAAACAATTTATGGTGATAAAAATTTTATAAGACAAATTGAAGACACAAATTGGGACAAACTTTTAACTGATCTTGATGAACCAGAAAGAATATACAATTTGATTATTGGTAAGTTAAATGATATTTAGGATGTGATTACAACAGAACAAAATAAACACAAGAAATAATTTTTAAAAAAAGGTAGAAATCAATGGATGAATCCACATCTTATAAAACTTAAAACCAAAAAAATTAACTATTGCAGAAAATTATAAATAAGAGTGGTAACCAAGAAATTATAAACAATATAAGTAATGGTAAAAGGTGATTTGTGGACATACCCCCCCTCGTGACCTTTGACCTTATGACCGGAAGTGACGTCATACCGGATGTGACGTCACACCGGAAGTGACATCATACCGGATGTGACGTCATCCAAGATGGCGGCGCCCATGTGTACCGGATGTGTCGTCATCCAAAATGGCGACCCTATTTTTTTACTTTTCATCAATCTGGAGGAGGGTGGAAAAATGCTTTTTGCTACATTTTAGCTTTTTGTCAATCTGGAGGAGAGTGGAAAAGTGCTTTTTGCTACATTTTAGCTTTTTGTCAATCTGGAGGAGGGTGGAAAAAGTACTTTTTGCTACATTTTTTGTGACCACTTGATACATACTAGTGTGGACCGGAAGTGACGTCAATTTTTTTCAAAATAGCGGCGCCTACGAAGTGCGGTCATTTTTTAACATGACGGCACCTGTGTAAATCGGAAGTGATGTCAAGTACCCGTGAAAAATACAGCCATTTTGAATGAAGTCACTACCTGTCTCCAGTAAAGGTACACACTACTTTTTTCATGTAAGGTTTCAGAAACTATAGTTTTTGCTGTACTCTTTAGTTCATGTGTAACTTACTATTGTATTAAAAATGTCTTCTTTATATTTATTCGTTATATTTATTCTTTATATATGTGTATAGTGGATGAATACAGTAGTAAAGTTTCACGTGGGGTAAACAGGAAGGTAAGACAGTAATATCTGGAACCATACAGGAAAGTTTATTTGTGTTCCTTTGCTGTTTGGAACACACAAAAAAACATTCCTGTAAGGTATCAGAGACTATAGTTTTTGCCGTACTCTTTAGTCCATGTGTAACTTACTATTGTATTCAAAATGTCTTCTTTATATCTATTCTTTATATGCATATAGTGGATGAATACAGTAGTAAGGTTTCACTTGGACTAAACAGTCATGTAAGAATAATTATCTGGAACTATACAGGAAAGTTTAAGTGTGTTCCTTTGCTGTTTGGAACACAAAAAACTTTCCTGTAAGGTTTCAGAGACTACAGTTTTGTCGTACTCTTCAATCCACGTTTAACTTACTATTGTATTCAGAATGTCTTCTTTATATCTATTCTTTATTTGCGTATAGTGGACGAATACAGTAGTAAGGTTTCACGTGGACTAAACAGCAAGGTAAAAATTAATATCTGGAACCATACAGGAAAGTTTATTTGTTTTTCTTTTGCTGTTTTGACTTCGAATCAGTTAAAAAAGGACATTATCCTGCCTATATTCTATCATCCCGCGAAAAATATAAATAGCAATGATACGTGCATTTGTTGGAAAAACTAACATGAAGGTATATTGATTTAAATTTCCTACCTTATAAAACTCAATGTTTGTTGTGGCTGTGCCTTCTCTCTCACGTAATAATAAACTAAGAATTCGAAGTGTTTTCCTCTTAAGACGTTGCACGGATAAGAATAAAAAATGAATAGGTCAGTTCTTTTTTCTCTTCTTTCAAAACCAGGAAGAAACGCGACTTTTTTCGTTGCTGACATTTTAAACGGAAATGTACTTGGCTGACTGTGACAAGAAATAAATGGAGAAATTCCTTTTCACGATACAAATAATTGCCTGATAGTGTTGGAATTTTTTTTATCATTTTTTGAGTTGTGCATCTAAGAACGGAAATAAAGCCATCCAAACTATACTGATAGAAATGTAAAATTGTCATTTCGTCAGAATTAAAACTGTTGTTTGATTTTACTAATTATTTTCAGTGGAACATTAAATGCACTCAAACAGGATTAAAATAAATACGGATGGAGCCCTATTTACACTGCCTTTCGGACTTAATATTTTGTTTTAATTTTAAATTTAAGTTTAAAATTAATTTAAAATAAAGAACCATTTAAAAAAATGTTTTTTATAAAAAATGTATTTTTACCATTTTTTTTCTACACATACACTACTTTCCCAAAAAACTACGAGCCTTAACTTCATACTTAATTTTGCATATGATGAGCAGTTGGTAATATTACAAAACGCTTTATTCATGATTTTTCCAAAAACACAAATATATTATCACTGCTGTTACAAATACAAAAGAAGTATAAAGTTACAGCACCCTAACAGGATTCCCTCCTCCCCTCCCCATCTCTTCACGGTCTTGTAGCCTCCATCAAGTAACCAAAGTGACCAAATTGATGAGGCCGTTTGAGTGTGGAATTTCTGAATCCACACTGAATTTTTCACTCAAAACCTCCAATACATAACTTTTTTTAATTAGGTCAAGGACAAATAGTTCCTCCCACCTTCTTTTGAATGGGTAAAGTATGGCCCTTCCCCTTCGCCTGATTGGGGGAAATTAAGGGAAGGCCCCCCCCCCCTGAGTTTGTTATATAAAGGATGTCCGAACTGTAAAAATCAGTGTAGTTTTTTGAATTCCAAAATTTACACTAATTTTCATAGGCCTCATCACTTTGGTCACTTGATGGAGGCTACAAGACCGTGAAGGGATGGGGGAGGGGGAGGGAATTCTGTTAGGGTGCTGTAACTTTATACTTCTTTTGTATTTGTAACAGCAGTGATAATATAATTGGTTTTTTTTTGGAAAAATGATGAATAAAACGTTTTGTAATATTACCAACTGATCATCAAATGCAAAATTAAGTATAAAGTTAAGGCTCGTAGTTTTTTGAGAAAGTAGTTTATGTGTAGGAAAAAATGGGTTGAAATATTTTTTTCAAAATCAATTCATTAAAGTATGTCAATTAATTATTTCAAATTATTAATCCAAATTTCATAATTAATGTCTTTAAAATGACCCTTAGTCAAGCAACTGTTTCGGAAAAAAAAACAAATCAAAGGTTTTATTCTTTTGCCCAAAATGTCTGTAGACCTTCCTATTCTACATACTAAAAGTCCCCTAGGGTGGGGGGCTGGGAAGCTTCTCCCAGCTCCACCCTAGGGACTTTTTTAGTTTGTTAACTGGAAGGTCTAACAGATTTTTTTACATTTAAGTTTAAAAAATGTTAAAAAAGAAATGGATTCCTTTTCTATCATTCTCTCTGGCAAAGACTCTGATTTGAGAATTAATCTAAACACTCCCATTCATTTGAACCCTTAAAAAAGTTACGAATTGACTTTAATTAATTTAGACACTTACAACAGTATACACAATGAAACTTCAAAAAATAACGAAATTCTATATACTGTAGATGCTGGTGTAACCTGGAAAAAACTGACTGTCACTCCCGGGGCTTACGAAATTGAAGATTTAAATAAATTCATCAAATCAGCAATAGAGGCAAATGGCCACAGCAAAGAAGCAATTTCCATTCTTCCAAATCTAAACACTTTAAAAACCGACTTGTTAATTACGATCCGAACTACGGAATGTCATTTTCCGCCAATAAGAGTTTAGCTCGAGTCTTGGGCTTTGAATTGAGAAATTATTTAAAAACTCAAGAAAGACAAAACACTGTCGATATTATGGCCCATCAATACAATTTTCGTACACACTGATATCATAGGCAATTCCTACCTAAATAACGACACCCCGCCAACTTTATATTCCATTTATCCCAATTCCCCTACCGGTTTTAAAATCTTAGCATCTCCTCATAATTTAATTTATCTCCCAGTTACTACTAACTTGATAAAAAATATCAGAGTCTGGCTGACATCACATACCAACGAGCCATTGGCTCTGAATGAAGAAACATTCACGGTGAGACTTCATTTGAGATCTACAACTTAAAAAAAGGAGAAAAAAAATGGTCGCCTTTGGAAAAAAAAGGAAAATTCCTAATTATAATAAAAATAAAAGAACAAACAGTTTGTCACCCAGAAACAAAGCTTTCATTAAACTTATAACAACACCCAGAAAATGAGCGTAGTAGAAGATTACCCAAAAATTAACGAACCTCTGGTGTACGATTCGTCAGTTGAATCTTACACCTACCACGAATACAACCTTATTGTTGGCACCAACCTCAACAATGTAAATTCAGAAATTCGTATACACGTCGAAAACCAAGATTTGTTTCTGCACGTGGCCAACAGTTACCTCCTGATTAAAGGGAGGTTACTGAAAGACGATGACTCGGCATACGTGGACGCTGATGTTGTCAGTCTGGTTAAAAGAGCTGCCATGTTCTTGTTCTCTAATATAAAATACCATCTAGGTGATAAAGAAGTGTATGAGTTAAATTATCCGGGAGTGTATGAGTTGATTCGGGACCTTAACGCAGGGACTGCTTACCGACGGCTTGGTGGAACAATCGGCATTGCTCGGCCAGTGCTGGGCAATGGATAGTGCTGCTTCGGTTGACGCTGAACTAACCAACAACGTGGGTTTCAAACAACGGCATGCATCCATCATCGTTGAAACAACTATCAAAGGAAGCTTAACCTTCACCATCCCATTGAAATAACTCATGGTATTTCTCGAAAATTATGATAAGCTTATTTACGGTACTAAACATGTGCACACACTCATGCGAACGAGCGATACGAATGCCATCTTCAAAGCCGAGGCAACAGCAAATGGCAAAGTCGTTCTAAATAGCATCAGTTGGCATATACCACATGTCACTGCTTCGGACGAGCAAAAACTTAAGCTCTACAATCTCATCGACCATGGAGAGACCTGGATTTAGGATTTAGGCACTGGCATTATGACAGCGGCGAACTCCCTCGAAATACGACCTTTACCTGGCGCTTGCTGACTACTGCCGCGATCGAAAAACCTAGATGGATAGTTCTAGCTTTTCAAACTAACAAGCAGGACTCTTTAGTTAAAAACCTGACCGTGTTCGACCATTGCAGTCTGCAAGATGCCCACGTAACTTTAAATTCCGAACGTTTTTTATTTCTTGATCTAAATACTAATTTTGCTACGGGAGAGTACGTCGGTCTGTACAGGATGGCGCAGCAATTCAGGCAGCTGTGCTATGACACCAACGACTTGAGTTTCGACTTGCTGCAGTTCAAGAAAGCCTATCCTCTCGTGGTGTTGGATTGTTCAAAATAGTCCGAGCGGCTTCAATCGGAAATTGTGGATGTTCAAGTCTAACTTAAATTTAGAGCAGCTGTTCCAGCTAATATTACCTGTCATGCTCTGCTCATTGGTGACAGGAAAATGAATCTAAAGTTGGATAGAGGCAAAGTGGTTGTTGTTTATTAAATAATAAAAAAGAATATGGCACTCAAAACAAGATCTCGAAAAAAGAAAGGTGGCTTTTTGCTGTTGGCATTACTAGGACCTATTTTAGCCGGCATTGAAGGTTTGGCAGGAAGAACTGCAGGGGTGGTATCTGCCATAAAAAAGGCACAAAACGATGCACAAATTTTAGCTGAACTTGTGCGACATCACAAACAAGTGGAGGGTCCATGGTCGAAGAAGAAGAGAAAACCAAACAAAGAACAAAGCAAAAAAAATGTCCCGTGCAAAGGTCTTTATTTAAAGCTACCCAAGGTTTAATCGACTTTAATAAACCTTTAACGAACTTTGATTTAAATACATTGGCTAGAGTAATGAAAATTCCAAAATTTAGAGGTTCTTTTAGTAAAGACACACTTCCTTAAAAATTTGGTCTACTGGTGAAAACGGAATCTTAAACTTGGAAGATTTCCATGATGGAGACGGGCGTCACTGGATTCGCCTATTCCACCGTTGCGGGTGAACCCTGTTATTTCGACAGTTTTGGCAATATGGGTCCTCCCTAGTCCGTGGTTAACTATTTGGGTCCGGGAATTATATACAATTACGAACGAGCACACAACTTTGACCAGATTTGGTGCGGACACTTTTGTTTATTCTTCCTAAGTAACTTCTCTAAGACTCGTAATTACAAAGCTGTTTTAGACAGTATGAAATGAGTTAAAAAATTAAGTGCAACTCTAACTGAAAATAAATGTCTTCTGTTTGAAAATCTTCGAGAGTGTGTACTGCAATGGCAGAATTTTTTCTATTACGTAAGGATTGTCGAAAATGGTGGTTGTTGAATGCTCGTCCTTTATTTTAGTAATCAAAAGGATTTTCGTTCCTGCTGTACTTTTAGCAACCAGTTCTATGCTCGGATCGCTGCAGTATAAAATTGATTTACGAATTAAACCAGCACTTGTACTTATGTAGCTTGAAAACGATGATGAATTTATGAACCAATCGACTTTTTTAGCCAATGGGCTCTTCCTGCAGAAACTGATTATCGTGAAACAATTTTAGTGCACAAATTTTTTCGTAGCTGCATCACTCGGTAAAGTTGGTTGACTTAGATTTCTAATTGGTTTGTTTGCGGTGTCGAAGTATGCCTTCTGGTTGTCTTGTATTACGCAATTCTCGTCGATGTAAACTTTAAAGCAGCGTCACTAGGTAAAGTAGGTTCACTTAGGTTTCTAATCGGCTTGTTCATAGCGTTGAAGTATTTTCTGATCGTCTTGTAATAAACAATTCCTGTTGACGAACACTTTTGTTGCCGCGTCAGCAGCATTCCGTGGGAAAGCTATGTCTTTAATGTGCTTTTTCTTTGCATAAAAATTCCCGTCAGCCTCATCTACGTACAAAGTATTTTTTTCAATGCTAGAAATGGCGGAAGCCAACTCGTTGGCGAGAAGAGTAATGGCCGGAGGCAATTCGGTTTTAAGTTTTTGAACATCCGTTGTCAGTGGAGCAATCTGAGAATAATTGACGGCGTCTTCAGATTCGAAAGCGGCTCCTACTTTAGTTAAACGTTTGTTTTGTATATCATAGTTGCTTTTGGGGGTTAAAACAAACCCTAGTCCCGGCTGTCCACTCGGACTGACTCCTGTCACATCACCCCCTCGTCCTTTTCCATGCTTGTCCAAATTTATTGACTAACATCTTTTTTTTAATACTCAAAATTTCAAAACTGTGCTTCCCCTTTGATAAGGCTTTTTTCAATATATACAATAAAAGTTACAACCTCAAAATAAATAAAAAAAAGGAAAAACCTCAAAATAAAAGGAACAACCTCAAACTAAAAAGCACAAAAAATGTCTCAACCATCCTGGCAAACACATCTTTCAAATCACTTACAAAAAAACTTGCTGAAAATTAAAAACGAAAAAGGAACCAAAATTAACAACGGTGTAAAGTTTTCTTTGTATCCTTCCATAGAGTTTAAAGATTTAAATGGTTCGGGGAAACCCATGTCGGAGGAAAAATCAAAATATAAAGGTTGGATTTCACCCAGTGACCCTGACACTCAAAAAGTGCTGAAAAGTCTTACGCGGTACATCTGTAAAAAACTAGAGGTCAAATTTGACAAGGATAAACCCGTAACCATGACTATGTTTAATTATCCAAATTCTATGCATACGGCTTACCCTTGCTATCCCTCTTGTGAAAAAGTAAATGCTGACGATGACAACAAACCGCTCTGTCTTAGAACTTGGGTATGCGAATATTCACAAAACTAAAGGGAAACTTACCAAAAATGTTATTGACAAACCCTGGTTTAACGTGCCATCTTACAATGCTTTAAACTTGACAGAAGTCACTGGAAAAATTACAGCAGTGTACGTTACCGATGATTCTCCCAGCAATGTGAAATTATGGTGCAATGTTGATTTTGGAGTGGCACATTCCGATATTCCCAATGACAAATTTTCTGATGAAGACTTTAGAGGTTTGGTATCACCATAAACATATTTTTAAAATGTGTAAATAAAAAAATCTATGAAAATTAAAAACTATGACTTTTTTTGTGCCTAAAAAATAACCTAAAAATCATCCATTTCTACATTCGAATATCAGATGTTTAATTATACGGCCTGCAAATTGCGGAAAAACTAATTTACTGTTTAATTTCATCTGCAATGAAAGATGGCTCGACTATGACCGGTTATTTATTTACAGTAAAACTTTATGCCAGCCGAAATACAAAGTGTTGCAGTCTATATTTGCTGAAATTGAGGAAAAAATAGGATGGGATGTCGCATTTTTCATGATTCGCAAATAGATTTAATTATGCCCGAAGACCTGGACCCAAAGTTTCGAATCCTGATTGTTTTTGATGATTGTATTTTAGACAAACAAAAAAAACATCGAACGTTTCTTTGCACAAGGCCGTCATTCAAATGCCGATGATTTTTATTGCAGTCAGTTCTACACAAGAATTCCTAAACAAGTGGTAAGAGATAAAGCAAATTTATTATTCCTTTTCCCTGTGGATGAGTTAAATTTAAAACATGTCTATGATAATCATGTTGGTCCTGACATGGAATATTCGGACTTTAAAACATTGTGTCAAAATGGCTGGAAAAAGCCTTATGGGTTTTTATCAATTAACAAAACATTAAACAAGGGGAGATACAAACGTTCGTTTTTACCTATTAAACAAAATAATGGAGACAAAACAAGAAATCGCAAAACTCAAAAGACATTTAAAAAAAGTTTTTAAATCGACGTTTGGATGAGAGGGGACAATAAGAATCGCTACAAGAATTTTTTAAGCCAGTAGTAAGCACCCTGAAACCGACACCGGTCCTTGGTGCAACCACGCAAACTATGCCGATTAAAAACACTCTAGCCATGCAAACTAAACCGATTAAACACACTCTAGACACGCAAACTACAACGATTAAAATTTAAATAGAAGAAGGTGGTGACGCAGAAGTTAGTTACGAAGACGACTACAAATCACTGGCTTTATCACTGTCCCCTGCTCCTAGTCAGAAAACATTGCCGACCTCTCTCTATTACAGCCTCACCTAATATTCAAGTCTGGCTGTATCTCCTATAATACGAATTCCTCCCGAGTCCAAAACCGAATATGCAACTACGAGCACCAGTCCTTAACTCACCCCTTCATATTCCGCAGTACAACATAGACGTATTTCCACTCTACCTGAGCTTCCTAACATCACCAATCTAAGGTCCCTCGATAGTTTGTTACTTGGTCAGAATATTGGAGACACTGCTAAATATTTCTTGATCAAATTTTTCGAAAATCCCTAAGACAATGACCCAGTATTCGGATTACAGCATAAGAAAAAAGGTGGGCTGAACTTCGGTAATGAAGTGGTTAAACTCTTTGAGAATGATGTAGTGGTCGAGGGGGAGCAATATGTGGAAACACGCGGGCTTTGAAATTTGCTAGTTTTAACAAATTGAAAGAAACTACCCTCGCGCCAGAAGTTGAAGCAGCTTACGCAGCCGTGTTAAAAAATACTAACGTTATTTATCAGAACAACGACCCAAAAACTAACAAACCCAAATCTAATCGTAGCGCCAAGTACAAGACTGTTATCACTCCAATTTGGGAAGACATGAAGAAAACAGGGACGGGTATGGTTAAAAAAGTGGGCAGTAGAGTTGATTATAAATATTATGATTTGATTTAAAGACTGAGACTTTTGTACAAATCTAGTTTAGCCGGGAATGACGGACACAGGAACAAAATGGTCGAAATTTTATCAGAAATACAACAAAGACAAATCATAACTGCTCAAGACAAAAGGGTGGCTTATCAAAATTTTGGTGTATTTTAAAAAAATCGTATACATAATAAAGGGACCATGGAATCAAAAAATATCAAGATGAGGTACTGTATCAAATGTAAAATTCGCACTTCTAACAGCTCTGAACCGTCCGTTATTATCGCCTCAAAAAATGGTCGACAAATGCAAGTTGTATTTTGTGAGGTGTGCGGGACGAAAAGAGCTTCCTTTATCAAGTCTGGGAAAGGAATCGTAAATAAAATCATAGATAATTTTCCAGTTGAACTCTATTTACCAGGCTACCAATACTGCAGCTCGGGAACAAAACTGGAAGAAAGGTTGGCTCGTGGAGATCCAGGAATTAATAAACTTGACGAAGAGTTCAAGGAACACGATGTAGCTTACTCAGAGACATCGGACTTAAAAAATCGACATGCTACGAATGAAGTTCTAATTTCAAAAGCTCAAAGACTGAGAGATGTTCCTTCTCTGGCATGGAGGGAAAAACTAGCCGCTTCGATCATTAAGAAAATTATGAGAACAAAGACGGAAAGTTATTGTACCGAGCCTGAATGATCTATGGCAGGCTGACTTGGTGGAAATGATACCTTAGGCTTACTTAAATGAAGGTTTTAACTACTTACTGACCTGCATTAATGTCATGTCCAAGTTCGCTTGGGCCATTCCCTTAAATCTAAATCCGGTGTAAACGTTACCAAAGCTTTTAAGATATTCTCATGAGCGACCGGCCCTAAAAATTTATAAGTCGATTTAGGTAGTGAGTTCTACAACAAAGACTTCAAAACCCTACTGAAGCGATATAACAACAACATTTACTCTACGTACTCTGAGAAAAAAGTAAGCGTGGTAGAATGTTTCAACAGAACATTGAAAACTCAAATGTGGAAAAGGTTCACTAGACAGGGGAATTACGAGTGGGTAAGGATTATCGACGAGTTAGTTTCCAAGTACGATAACACAGTTCATTCCACCATAAAACTGAAACCTAGTGAATAACCAAACGTCACGAACCCCTGTTGAGACGAACTAGTACTAAACGGTTGTTGAAGAAACCCAAATTTGCTGTGGAAAATAAAGTCAGGATTTTTAAAGTCAAGAAAATTTTCGAAGGGTTATTTGCAAAATTTTACTAAGGAAGTTTTCACTATCCGTAAAGTACAAAAAACACAACCCGTTACTTATCTTCTAAAAGACGAGTCGCGTGAACTGGTGCTAGGCGGTTTTTATGAACCAGAACTTCAAAAAACTCTTCGTCCCGATTTGTTTTTAGTAGAAAAAGTATTACATAAGAAGAAAGAAAAAGATGGGAAAATGCAATACTTTGTTAAATGGAAGGGATATGACACCAAGTATAACAGCTGGACGGATAATATTAGCAGTCTTAAATAAATGATGACTTTTCATTTTTTTTCATAAAACTTTTCAACAATATTATTTTTTAATAAAAAAATTCGTATTTTTTTCTTCCTCAATATTATAAAAAAATACACTTTTTCATTTTATTTCACAATGGAGAAGACAACATTCATGTGTGTTTACTGCGGGGGCATTTTTCCCTCGCAAGCCGAGCTCTGGAACCACCTACAGTTCCATTACCCGTTTAATACAGAAGAATGCACTTGCTTTCACGACCAGCTTCCCGATATGCTGAAGAGTCTACCACCCCTATATGTGGATAAAGGATTGGGACACCAACAATACGAGACACTTCTAGTGGGTGAATGCCTCTTTGGCGATCCACTTCTATTTCACCTATCAATACGCACAGCACTACAAGCGATGTTAGAAGTTTGTTTATGCCAGCTGGTAAACTGTAAAGCCCAGATCAGCTTGGGTATACAATTTACTAGGGAAGACACTTCCATGAAAGCGGGATTCTGGTCGAGATATTCAGAAATACATAATCCCGACGACATTCCTGCTCTGTTGGAAGAGGCATTTGCGAAAATCCAAGGATCCATCGATGCTTTCGCCGAACGGGGCAGTGGTTGGGTTATATCTCACATCCATAACCTTATAATCAGAGTGTCAAAGTATAAACCATTACGAGCATCTACGAACGTTCCTCTTCCAAAAGCACTTGCTGGCAAGAATAAAGTGGTAGTGAACATTCAAAATTTAAACGATCAGAAATGTTTTTTTTATTCCGTCCTGGCCACGGCTCTGCGTTGGGACTGCATCGACCCGGAAGATTACCACGAATTCGAAGATATGCTCGATAATTCCATGATGTCTTACCCTACTAATATTGCCAAAATTGACAAGTTTGAAAAGGTAAACGATATTTCAATCAATACCATCGGATATAGCCACAAAGAGGAGCTACACCCACTTTGAGTCTATAAAAACTTGGACGGACTACCAATCGACCTTCTATATCTGTACGAAGACGAGGATGATTCAAAAACTCTAAACACCCATTATTGCGCCATTACAGATGTAGCTGCTTTCCTGCGATATCGAGGTTCTGGTTCCCACACCAAATTTTATTGCAGGAACTGTTTCGCCGGATATGGAAAGGAATGGATGCTGCTACCTCATAGGAAAGAATGTGCCAAAATTAATCCCATACCAGCTTTTAGATTCAAGAAGCCAGGAGAAAAGTCTCTCGTATTCAAGCACTTTAACCGTCAAAACCTCTTCACCCACATCATATATTCCGACTTTGAATGCCTCCTTCTTCCCATCCAAACCGCTCAACCCAACGCTTTGACGAGTTTAACCACCCAAATCCCACAACACCTTCCTTGTAGTTTCGGCTATGTTCTATTGGGACACGATGGGAAGATTATACGTCACAAGTATTACTTGGGAGAAGATGCTGTCGACGTGTTTTATAAATGTATGGAAGAAGAAGCACAATATTATGCAAACCTGGTGAAAAATGTAAAATCCCTCCACCTCAGCCCATCCGAAGAAACAGATTTCAAGAATGCCCGGATTTATCATTATTGCAAGGAAGCCTTCAGGAAGCGCATTGAGAAATCAAATAACGATGGGGAATATAAACTACGGATCGTCGACAATAAGGTGAGGGATCATTGCCACATCAGTGGGAAATACAGAGGAGCTGCTCATCCGAACTGCAAACTAACTGCTCGAGAACGAAAAAACTATCCCAATCGTGTTACATGGGTTGGAAGGGTACGATATGCACCATCTAGTATCCACAGTGTACAAGTTTCCGGAAAGTAGTAGATGTTATCGATCGCGATAATGATAGGTTTTAGACCATAACCATTAAGGATCACATCAGTAAATTCAATCTTCGTTTTATAGATAGCCTCAATTTCTTAAACGCTTCTCTGCATAATCTAGTAAAACACCACAGGAACGACAATAACGGTTTCCCCATCTTCGAGGCAACTTTAGACTCTGGATTGAAATCTACTTGGTTTTTGGAGAACATCATGTGGGAACATGCGCTGAACCTGTTAACCCAGAAGGGTGTTTATCCGTACGAATACATAAGCGCCATGTCCGTTTTCGACGAGGAAGAACTACCGTCGAGGCACTCGTTCTACTCTCGATTGAAAGACGAGATTTTGGCAGGAGACGTGTACGCGCGAGCGTAAACCTCTGGCTGAGGATGAAATCGAAGGTATTCCGTACTAATCACTAGATTTACCAAACGACCGACGTTTTCCTGCTCTCTGACGTTTTTGAAGATTTCCGAAAATTGTGCCTCGAAAACAACAAGCTGGATCCCTGTTATTACATCTCCACCTCAGGATTCAGCTGGGCAGCTGTCCTTAGCATGCAGGATCCAGAATTGGAGTTATTCACTCACCTGGGGAAGCATAATCTCTTATCTTCAGGCACCAGAGGTGGAATTTCGTTCATTGGAAAGAGACATTCGAAAGCTAATAACAAATACCTGCCTCTTTATGTTCCTAGTAAACCATGCGTATACATAGTGGATTTGGACATGAACAACCTCTACGCTGTGGCTCACCTCCCTTATGAAGGGTTCCGCAACCTAACCAAGAAGGAGATTAGAGCTTTGGACATAGACACCGTACCGGATGACGCTTACGTGGGAGATATAATGGAAGTGGATCTCAAGTACCCCCAGAGAGTTGCACGACTCGCACAACAATTATCCACCAGCTCCGAAGAAGATCGACATTGTAAAGGAGCTGATTTCCCCCTATTCTTTAAATCTGGCGGAAAATTTAAACCACGAGATCAAGTCCTCCTCCAACATCAAACTCGTCTCAAATCTTCTGCACAAGAAGAAGTACATTCGTCACTATAGGAACTTGAAATTCTGCCACCGTCACGGACTAGTTCTTCGTCACATCCGAAGAGTTCTAGCTTTCAACCAAAGACCATGGATGAAAACTTACATCGAGTTCAACACTGCAAAAAGGTAAGAAGCGACCTCTCCTTTCGCAAAGGACTACTTCAAACTACTGAATAATTCGGTTTTGGGTAAAACTTTGGAAAATAAGCAAAGTCGCCTCGATGTGAAGCTGTGCACCGACGAGAAAATGGTGCTCAAATACACCTTGCAACTGCATGCCGAATCCTTCAAGATTCTAAACGAAACCCTCGTGCAACTCAACCACAATATATGTAGCGCACTGTGTGGTCTCCCAACTTAGTCCGGATTTACCATACTGGAACTCTCCAAACTGTTCATGTTTGAATTCCACTACGACTACATTCTGTCAAAATATGGGGACCGTGCCAAACTCCTTTTCACCGATACCGACAGCCTCTGCTACAAAATCCAAATGGAGGACTTCTATCTGGGCATGCTCGGCGACAAAGACCGTTTCAACACGAGCAACTATTCGTCAAATCATCCCCTCTTCTCCAGCAGTAATAAACTAGTGTTGGGGAAAATGAAAGACGAAATGGGCGGCGTCCCCTTCGTAGAGTTCATCGGACTCAGATCAAAAATTTACGCTATCAAACCTCTGAAAAAGGTGGCTAACAAGAAGGCCAAGGGCATACAAAAAATATTTCGTGCAAAAACATTTGAAATTTGCTGACTACGAATTAGCCATAAACTCGACGGCACCTCCACAGAAGGGTAGCTGGGCCAAGATTGCCAGCGTCGACCACAGGCTAAGTACCGTACAAATATCTAAATCCCTCCTCTCGCCTTATGACGATAAGAGGTATGTATTGGACAATGGCAGAGATACTCTAGCTATCGGTCACTACAACACCGGCGCTTGGGAGGAGTACATGGACGATTTCGACTCGGACGTGGACGTGATGAGTGACGAGGAGGCGGAAGAAAAATTATCCCTCCAGTTGAAAGAACGCGAAGCCCAAAAAATGACCGAAGCAAAAATAGCCGAGGAGAATGTAAAGGCTGCCCGCAGGGTGGTTGTATTAGAGAACCGTTGGAAGAAATTGGAGGATTCTACTGTGCGGAAGAAGGAGAGTAGAAAAAAGACGCTGAAAGAAAGTATAAATCCCACCCGCAAGAAACAGAGATGCAGAGAAAGCTAGATTGGAGAAAATGGCCACCAGAAAAAGAAACGCTCAAACTCGAGAAACTATGGAACAACGAAGGGCTAGACTGGAGAAAAAAGCTGGTAGTAAAAGAAAAATTCTGGAAACAGAAACTGAGGATGAAAGAAAACTTAGATTATCGAAAAGAAGAGCTCGTGAGACTATATTACGATGATCTCCGGAGGCATCATAATTATGCTTTACCTCCTGGGTTGTGTGGAAAGAATCCATATTATTGTAGCAAAAAACTATAGTTTCTGAAACCTTACAAAAATGTAGTGTACCTTTACTGGAGACAGGTAGTGACGTCATTCAAAATGGCTGTATTTTTCATGGGTACTTGACGTCACTTCAGATTTACACAGGTGCCGCCATGTTGGAAAATGGCCGCACTTAGTGGCACCGCCATTTTGAAAGAAAATGACGTCACTTCCGGTCCACACTAGGATGTATCAAATGGTCACAAAAAAATGTAGCAAAAAGCACTTTTCCCACTCTCCTCCAGATTAACAAAAAGCTAAAATCTAGCAAAAAGCATATTTTCACCCTCCTCCAGATTGACAAAAAGCTAAAATGTAGCAAAAAGCACTTTTCCACCCTCCTCCAGATTGACTAAAAGTAAAAAAGTCCGCCATTTTGGATGACGTCACATCATCTTGGATGATGTCACATCCAGTGTGACGTCACTTCCAGTGTGACGTCTCATCCGGTATGACGTCTCATCCGTTACTTCCGGTATGACGTCACTTCTGGTCAAAAGCTCAAATGTCACAGGGGGTTGTTGGGGGTATGTCCACAAATCGCCTTTTACCACTACTTATGAATATAAAAAAACTAAAAAAAAATGGTAGCTAAAGAAATAAAAAATGAAAAATTTAAATACTTTGGAAAATAAGTAAATAATAGCAAAATTAAAATTAAAAGTATGTGCAAAAAATGAACGAAATCACAGGAAGTAATAAGAATGAAAGTAATGATTTAAGTATCATTAGGGCATTTAAAAATATGGAATTACAGGACAGTTTTGAAAAATTTAATATACATTATAGCTCAATAAGTAATAAAATTGGTATAAAATATGCTGAAATAAAAAGGAAAATAATGGATATGGAACAAATCAATGAAAACAGAATCATAAATGATAATACAAGGGAAATGCTAAATTTCACAAAAAGTGACATAAAGGCAACAATAGGCGAAATAAAAATTAAAAATGCAGTTGGTTATGATGGATTACTAGCTAAGCATATTCTTATTACCAATGCTGCGTTGTGTCTTACTGAAAAATTAGCTGGTAGTATAATAAACTGTGAAAAATGGTTGGAAAACTAAGATACAAATTATTAGCCCAATTTACAAAAAAGAGCAAAAAATGTAACGATTAACCATATCGCTGTTACATGCAATCGACAAACTCTTAGAGAAGCTATTTAATAACAGAATATTGAATTTTCTAAAAAAAATTATATATTTTCAAAAATCAATATGGATTTATGAAACAGAAAAATACAATGAATGAGATCGGACAAATTAATGACTATGTAAGCCAAGCACTCGAATAATGAAAATATGTGAAAATTGTATTTATTGACTTGCAAAAAGCTTTTGATACTGCAAATCATGATATACTAATAAAAATGTAATAAAATGAGAATATTATGATGGATAAAACGAAAATATGCTGTAAAATAAAAAAATATGAAAAGTAAATTGGCAGATATGAAGATTGGTGTACCACGAGCTTCTAATTTAGGACCACTATTATTCTTGATGTATATAAATGAAATTGAAAGAATTCTTAAATTCTCTGAAATTGTTCTATTTGCAGACGATAATGCTTCGATATCGTTTCATTAAGATCAAAAAACTATGATAGCAACTTACAAAAAGATATAAATAATGTGCAAACAATGGTTATTACAAAATGATTTATTTATTAATGAAAATAAAACTGAATGGGTGATAATAAGAACAGCGGATATGAACGAAAATATGAAGAATAATGAAATATATTTATATACAGAAAACTGTAATAAATTTAAAATTAATGAAAAATATATTACTTGTGATGATAACTGTGTAAAAATAAAAAGGGTGCATAAATTTAAATATTTGGAAATAACATAAAACAGCAGGTGGACTTTTAATGAACACGTAAATACCTTAATTTAAAAAATAATAGGAATGGCTGCCTAAATTGTACACTATTAAGGAGATAGTAAATACAAAAAATCTGAAAACAATATATCATGCATGGATTGAAGCACACTTACATTATGGTATTGAAATATACGGGAACATTAATAATTATATGTTGAAATGATTACAAAGCATACAAAATAAGACGATAAAATACTTTTCAAATATAATGAAACCAAATTAGCAACCTCTGAAATCAGAACAAATAACGGGATTTTATATATTGAAAATTTAATGAAGTCAATAATAATTAAAATACTATTTTAAACAAATTTCCTTAAACATGTACTAAAACAGATCAAGACGGAATTTAGGGGAGAAAAAGAAAATACATATTGCCTAAAATTAGAAATGAATATAGGAAAAAACTCAGCATATTATTTAGCAAATATATTTAGTAAACTATTAATTGGTTTAATAAACTGTACAACATAATAGTGAATTAACAGAATCATAAAGAAACCATTACACATGAATTGAAAGACGTATGAAAGACACATGAAGGAATTATGATTACACAATTGAATGTACACTGAAAATAATGCTTAGTGAACTTATTCAACAGGGTTGATACATGATAAATGCAACAATCGTAATGAATAATACTCTGTGTTAAGGCATATCTATGTTAAGGTGACTTGACTATTAATCTTTTTTTGCTGATTGTTATTATTATAGAGGCTGTATCATTTGTATTGTATAATCAACTTGTAATTTGCAGTCAAATTTGTATATGTATAAAAATATTATTATTATTATTAAGAAATCCCAAACACCATTCAACATATTGTTTAAAGATACACTAAGTCATCACGAGGACTTCATAAATGAAGTCTTCCACAACTTTGAAGAACTGAAAATGGGTTTCATTGAAAACGTTTCGACAGAAATCAAGTACATACATGAAAACATTAGAAGTAGTAGGTTGAAGTAGGAAGACTGGCTAGCTGAATTTGAAATTGCAGATATACAATAGGACGTTGTTGTTTTGACTGAAATAACATAATGGAAAATGAAATTGGGTTGTATAACATAGAAAACTATAATAAAGCCGATAACTGTAAAGTAAACCAAAGAGGTGGTGGTATTCTAATCTTCTAATTAGAAGACAGAATCACCAAAACTAATTATAAAAACATTAAAATAGATGATAACGATGCAGTAACTTTTACGTTTTAACTTGACGAGAAAATTTTTGAATTAGTCACCATTTATAAAAAAAAACATGTCTGCTAGTAGAATTAAATTCATTAAAGAGTTAAAAAGTAAAAATTGTAAACTAAATATAATCTTTGTAGTGGATTTTAATTTTAACGTTCTAAAAGGTTGGCAGGATGAAAGTTGAAAAATATGACATAGAAAAATTTGAAAATACGCTGGCAGCGCTTGGCTTTGACCAGCAAATAAATTCCCCCACTAGAGAAGATTTAGGCTCAATAAACTAATCGAGTTTTGACCTTATTTATAATAGAACAAAAAACTGGGAATGCAATGCATACGTTATTAATATTAAACTAGCCGACCGTTATTTCACTGCCTTCTAAGTTTGGGACAAAAAAAAACATTAGCAAAAATGCTAATAAAAACACGTTTGTAAACGTAACAATATCAATATTGTTAAACAACTAAAAAATATTACTGGAGTTTTCTAAATGAGTTGAATATCCAAATTGAATTTACCCTGCAATTGACAATAAAATTGAGGAAATATATGCAAACAATAAAACATTTTATAACAAACCAAGATTCAAAAAATGGCATTCAAGAATGATTGGATGACTAATAAACTTTTAAATTAAATAAATCATAAAAACAAATGTGGACACAAATCTCTAAACTTAAGGAACCATCTAAAAAACAAATTGACAAATATAAAGAATTAAATAAACAGGTTACAAAGAGCATTAGCATTGTGACACAAACATATTTTCAAGATTTCTTCAGAAACAATCAAAATTACAGTGTCAAAATTTGGAATACAATTAATACCATCTGCGGGAAAAAATGATAATCTAAATACTGACAGCCAAATAAACAGAAACTTCCCAAATTTAGACAGTAAAAACTATGCAATAAATATGCTGATCACTATCAACAGGAAGTATCAAATTGAAAAAAAGTACTAATATCAATACAAATATTAACAAAAGTTTTACGCTTCCACAAGTGAAAAATTACAGCACAAAGCATAAAACTAAAAATATGAGTAAACATGCCCCTTTCAATTCGATTCATATTTTAAAACCAACTGAAACATATATTCTGTGTATTATGAACAATATTAAAGCAAAAATGTCTTGTGGTGTTGATGGCTTTTTGATGGAACATTTTTTTACAAACATAGGAAAATACTGCATTTTTTTATGATTAAACTTATATCAGCAATTATAGAAAGTGAAATTTGGCTACAAAACATGAAAAAGCAGGTGTTAAGACCCATTTTTAAAAAGGGAAATAGGCAGGATTGCTCTAACTATAGGTCAATTTCTGTGCTGCCTATTCTAAACAAGATTGTTGAAAAAATTTTTGCTAGTAGAATTTTGTGTTTCTTTGACAGATTTCACGTCCTACATACGCAACGATTAGGATTTCAAAAACATAAGGGCACTGATGATGCTCTGATACACATCAATGATAAGGTAAGCCGTGCACCAAAACAAGGAAAACATGTTGGTGCAATTTTCATAGATCTTAAAAGGGCGTTTGATACGTTAGATAAAGATATTTTGACTGAAAAACTCTGCAAATACGGCATTAGAGGTAAATGCCTAAATATCTTAACGAACTATCAAAAAAACAGAACCTTCTGTGTTAAGATTGACAGCAATTTGAGTCTGTGGAAAGATGTGGATTATGGGGTTTCACACGATTGTTTACTGGGCCCCTTACTTTTTTTGGTCTACATTAATGATATTGCGAGTAATGATTTCAAACGAATTTTAACAATGTATGCAGATGATATTTGCATGATCTCAATCAATTATAAACAAGATACCATGCTTCATAATATGCAAACAGATTTAAATCAAATATATGATTATTTCAAAATAAATGAACTTTATATCAACTCAGAAAAAACTTATTTTGTGCATTTTACAACTTCGCACATGTGCAGAGAAAAACTAATTGTCTATTTACATGCAGATGATTGCAATAAAATGAACTGACCCTGCACCAAAATTAAACAAGTGGACAAAACTACTTACCTAGGCTCGAAATTGACGAAAACTGGAAACATTACAACCGTATTGAAAACTTAATGAACAAAATTACACAATCTTTAACCCTACTTTACAAAATTAGAAGTTAAATTGACAGAAAAGTGAAAAAAAATACTCTATAAAGCCTGGATCCTTTCAAAAGTTAGGTATGCTTGTTTTGTCATAGGGTCTACCTCGGAAAACGTATAAAACAGATTAAAAAAAACATTAAATAAAGTAGCAAAATCACTTTCGAACAATGCAACTGACAAAACAACGGCAGAAATTTTTAAAGAAAACCAAATTTTTACATCTAAATAATTATTCACCTACAGTGTCATCACAAAGTTTGACTACAGCATTAGCAATAAAATACCTGTTAATATACCACAAAGGAATAATAATGCTTGGCTGCAAACACCAGTATGGAGAAACTCTTATAGCAAGAGAGGAATGAGTTTTGTTATCCTTAGATTTTCAATGACATTCCACTTATCCACAGAAACATCAATAGTACATACTTAATGAGAAAACAGATGAAAAGCTGGATATTTTTGCGAAGGTAGACTTTTTTCTTGGCAATGTGATTAACATAAAATTAATGAACATGTAAATAAATTTAAGTAACTAGGATTTATCTTTTTTGTTTTTTGTTCTTGTTTTTTGCCATGTTCCCTTCATCACATGCCTAGGCATTTATTGCTTCGTGCTCCTTCTGTATACTATACTAAATAAATCATTAAATTATTATTATTATTATTAAATAAATTATTATTTAATAAAATAGAAAAACATATGCTACTTTTCCAAAGTAAGAAAGAGCTGAGGAAAGCACTATTAGATGAGATGATAAAACATTATGAAACTGAGTAAATTTTTTAACTGACATAACTTATTAAAAATTATAAATTATAACTGAAGTATTGAATATTTCAAATAAATAAAAAATATAAAACCTAAGTACAAAAATTAAACAGTGTGAAATGAAATATGTAACTAAATTATCATGATATCTGTTATTTATATATTTGTTAAACTGTAACCTCTGTATTTTTTTTTGTATTGCAGCTCAAACAAGTTTTTATTAAAAATTTCGAGCATTGTTCGCAATAAAGATTATTATTATTATTATTATTATTATTATTATTATTATTATTATTAT